>VXAD01003125.1:0-168774 GCA_013399195.1 Dicrurus megarhynchus
TTTTTTTTTCTTCTTTTTAAAGACTCTAATATTGTATAGATATTTATGCCTTACCACGTCCTGCTGAACACTTGTGTTTTGATGGCTTTACTTTCTGTTGTATCGTGGTTTATATGGTGCAAAACAATGAAGGGTTTGTGTTCTGGTGACCTTCAGCTTTGACCAAAAGCTGCCACAGCACACCACTAAAAAAGCCAGACCATGCAGAAGAATTTATTTTTTAAGTGGCAGTTTACTACTTCTGTCTTAAAGCAATATGTTCTTCAGACATTATTTCATCCTTCTCATGTGCCAGAACTGCTCCTAACTACTCATACCATTACATTTACAGAGATCATCCACTCTTGTCACAGAACAAACTTCAGGTTTAGGTGCTGGTTTATCTATTTCAAGGCATTGGCCTTTCTGCTTAGTCCTGTTGGAAATTCTGGATTCCCTTCACAGGGGAAGGAAGGCCAGAGAAACTCTTATCCCAATTAATTTCCATCGCATCCATCATCACTTGGTACTTCAAAATTCAGGCTCTGAATTTTTGAATTCTTGCTATGAATACTTGCTGGGTCACTGTGTTTGTTTTTGGTGTATCATTACATTTGTTAGCAGCAGAACACAGCTTGCTTTACTGGGTCTGCTTTGCTACTCATAGCTAGACAAATTGATTTTGGTTACATCCCTCGTCCTGCTCCCCCAAATGAATAAAACCATCATTCTGATGGATTGCACTCAGCTTGGATACAGAAACAACGTAAGAGATAATTCCACCTTACTACCCGACGTATTTATCACAAAATACTTTTTACACTTACTGAAAGAGGATTAAAAAGTTTGTGATTCTATGATAAGCAGAGCCATTATGGGCTTAAGAACTGAACATACCAAATTCCTTGAGGACCATGTCTTAGCTTTGTTTTCAAGGAAAGGACATAGGTAATCTACTCCCTTAAGCAAAGCTTTGGGGGTTTTTTAGTGGTTTTTCCTAAACTCTTCAAACTCTAAGTCTCTGGCTGTTCAATCAAGGAAAATGCTCTTGTGCAAGAGGACAGGACTTCTGAGTGCTTGCAATGATGATGGATCTGGAAACAAGCTGATCATAACATGTGCTCAGCATCTCAATTCACACAAAAAAACATGTTCTTGTAGAGGGCCACTCTGTGCCAGATACAAATTCTCCATAAGGGCCATGCAACTGACAGGCATTTTTTGTTGTTATGGCAGCTGAAGTGGAAGAAAATTAGAAAAGAAATTAATGTTTAAATGGGCTAAACATTTGTTCGGTTTCGATGCTTGAAACTAAAACACCAGAACATTTGCCTCATACCAGGCAGAAAGGAAAAGGGAAGGAAAAAGCAAAGGAGAGAGGAATTAGGCTCATGAAACAGGAAAATGATTTTCCAAGTTCTGATCTGATCAGTACTGCCTGAAACAAAACCATTGCTACTGGCCCCAGCACCACTTCATGTGGAAGACACGAAGAGGAAGAAGACCCCAACAAATACTTTTGAGGCAGAAGCCTGGCTCATTTTGGAAGTTTGCTGGCAGCTACTGGGCAGCCAGCCCATGCCAGCAGTAAACTGCAAAACACCGTCAATCCCAACCGTGGTAACTAAAGCAAATTACAAGATTTCCATTTGCCTGCCTCAGCCCACCCGAGAAGGATAAAGGGCTGACAACACAGAACAGGGAAATAGAGCAAATTCAGAAACGAAGGAGAAATTTTAGCTTTGATCATGATGAGTGATCACACTACAGTTTCGTTTACATTATTTATTTTATACAGGGTTTTTAATTGTTTGCTGTAATATGCAGGTGGCGGCAAAAACAATGCTTGCTTTCTGAGCCTAATTATCAAAAAAGACAGCAACATAAACACATCCTGCTTAAGAGAAGTGTTGAGTTCCTTGAGAATATTGCTCCTCTTTTATCTTTCCTTGAAAAGCAACTGGCACCAAGAACTGTGACTGGTGCTTTCTGTGATATAGGCACAATACAGGGCACTTCAGAAAACCATGGTGGGAGCTCTGGCTTGAGGCTTTAAGGCTGGTCTGTAATCACCACTGGTTTAAGACTATTGGATTACATTTCAGTGATCAAAAGAGAAAAAAAATGCCTAAAATGTTTCAAACTGTGAAGCCTTGTGAACATGTTTATTCTGTACTTTATTTCCATCACTGCAGTAAGTTTGGAGCAATGTTACTGATGTTCAACACAAAGTAATTAATTGCATGTTTAATAGTTCTCTCTCACTTGAACTCATGTTCATGCTACTGAAAATTTCCCGCTGCAGTCCAAACTCAGAAGGTTTAGGGAGAAGCTAGGTGGAGTTAGGGAATACTACTAAAGGCTAAAAGCTGAACCAAAATTTGCCATAAGCATTAACCTTGTTGCAGCTCCCATCACAGAAAGAACAGACCAATAGAAAAGCACAAAATGAACATGTGTAATGTAAATTAATTTTAAGGAGAGCTATGTGTGCATGTAGATCCATATTTATTTCTCTCATGTTCAATAGATTCTAGAAAAAAAAAAGCAACAAACTTCAGATTCTGGCCTTAGGGCTTAAATGACTAATGATGGATAGAACTTTCCTTGCTATTAATATGTTACTCTGAGAAAGGAGAGAGAAAGTCTAACAGAGACTGAATTAATGGACTGCGTGACACAAAAGTGTGGAAATCTAATCACAGAAACGTGGAATGGATGGGGCTGGCAGGGACCTCTGGAGGGCATCCAGCCCAACCCCCCTGCTCAAGGGTCACCCAGAGCAAGCTCCCCAGGATTGCATCCAGGTGGCTTTGGATCTCTCCAGAAAAGGAGAGTGCACAGCCTCTCTGTGAAGCCAGTTCCAGTGCTCTGTCACCCTCACACACCCATAAGCCCTTGGCTCGTTCTTCACGCACTCCTTGGCAGAGCTCAACACATTCCAGCTGCTCTCTCACACAAACAGCAGCTCCACCACCTTGCCTTGCTGCCCTGGCTTTCCTAGAAGGAGTGTAGCCATCCATGACTGTATTCCCACCGTGTCTCTCTGGCTGCAGTGAGACAGATCATGGCCCTGATGACAAAGAGCAGAAAGGCAAAAGTAGTACCATTGCTGCCAATTCCCTTCCTCATTAATTGCTCGTTGTTATATTTAGCTTACTGCCCAGGAGTGCATCCCAATTCCTGCAGAGGGGACTCAGCAAGGGTTTGCTTTCACAATAGCAGCCCTCAGGCACACAGGGCTTGACCCTGCTCCCATTCAAATAAATAGGAATTTGTCCATGGACTTCCAGGAGCAGGATACCTGTCTTGAAAAGAGTTATTTCATACTAAAGAAATATTCAAGCCCTGTTCAGTAATTCTTCACTTGTGCCCTTCTACTCTGAAATAAAGGCAAATTGTTGCAAAACAAGCTTGTAATTTATCAATATAGTTCTATGTATGAGGCTCCTAAAAAGCAATTATCACCAGCAATGCACGATGTGAGCTGGTTTCTTATGTAAAATTTGTTTCTGAGGTAAACCCTCTGGAGTTTCACAAGAGCTGCTTTTGACCGACCCTAGCTGGGAGATGAACAATGAAAAGGAAGAAGGGAAATGGGAAGAAGAGTGACAGGGCCTGATCTCTGCAGCAGAGGTGAGCACAGTGATTTGTGAACCCTGCTGCTCTTCCAGCAGCAGAACTGCCTGTCAAAAACCACAGGGTAGAAGCAGAACAGCACCAAGGCCATGGGACCCTTTCCATTTGCCACCTGCCCCTAAGGGGCTGTGGGACAGGAGATGGCTCAGTGCCACAGCCCTGGCCAATGTCCCTGCACTAGAGCAGTGCCTCTGCCAGCCCCTTACACAACTTCCCACAGGAATTCACAGCCTTGCCCAAACAGGGACGAGAGGGGCTCCAACACAAAGCAATAATTAACAAATCTCCAACTCATGTGTATGGAATCTCCTCGCATAGCTGGCTCCAGTGATTGTTCACTTTCTGGCTGGAACCCAGGTTTCTAAATCCCTGCCAAAAGTATTTCTAA
This sequence comes from Dicrurus megarhynchus, assembly GCA_013399195.1. Lineage (NCBI taxonomy): Eukaryota > Metazoa > Chordata > Aves > Passeriformes > Dicruridae > Dicrurus > Dicrurus megarhynchus. Next base: position 4,007 of record VXAD01003125.1, read on the forward strand.
AAATGAATTTCCAGCAATATCTTAATCAACAAAATGTTGCCACATCACAACACTTTACAGCAGGATCACAATGAATTACTCTTAAAACTCCACACAATTAAAAAGGGTAATGAGCATTATACTGAACTTGCCTCTTAAAAATGGTTTTGGTACTGAGAATAGCCACTCACTGATTTCTGCCATGACTTTTGCATTCCAGCCCTATCTGTCAGTGACACTGTCTCCCAAAAAGCCAGATACTGAACCAGTGTTTTATTCAGGTCAGGGCTCCTTCACCACTAATCTGAGGGGAATTCAATTGATAGTATGAATGTTAGAAGATTGAATGTCTTTCTCTCACCACAAAATAGAAATTAAACCTATCCTGTGAAGATGCTCTTCAGTTCCCATTCATTTCCATTCACACACACTTGACATCTCCCTCCTTTGGGATAAAAATTCTTCAGGACCATGAAATTTTGGGCTACAGCTTTCAAGTAAATCGTTGGAGCATCTTGTGCTCCAGGTCTGCATTTTGGCATATTTATACCTTTAGAAATAGAAATGTTTTGTATCTTGAGGATAGGAAGCTTGGTCTATTATCTTGGCAGCTTTCTGTCCAATGATATGCAATGGTCACACTGGAAAAACAGAACATGAACAAAGAACCCAAACTTAACTCTATATTTTAATACATATCGAACATTTATATTTGCCATTCAAGATAATGTGTCTGAAGTGGATGTAATTTCCTTGGAAAAGCTTATCTCTCCAGAATTTTGCCTTTCTTTTTGAATTTTAAAATAGTAATTACCTGAAAAGTGACATAATGGGAAAGCATATAAGCAACATGCTTTAGAAGACAAAGCTCTTTTTTTACTAAAATAAGTGTAATAATTATTGGGCAGGGGAGTAAGTAAAGAAGAATTTAACAAATCTTGATGCTGTTAAGATACCAGAGGGGGAAAAAATGCATTTTCCAAAAGGTTCACCACAAAAACAAGCCAGTCTAAGATGGGAGACAACCAGAGAAAATGATACTCTGACTACCACAAGCTGAAAATTGTGTGAAGAAGCAGCCCTGAGGATCTCACATATGGGAATGCAACACAAATGGCAAAAGCACTAATCTATATCTTCCCACCACTTCCTTGCACCCTGACACCTCTATTTGGACAGAACAGTGCCTTTCTAGTGGCAAAATTAATGGAATACATGGATTTGGGAAAGGAAGGAATCACAGATATCTGTGAGTTACATTTTGGAAACCCCTGCCTCCAACAGGCTTTAGGTGATTGATTTTAACCCCTCTTAAAGAAAAAGCCTGTACCTGGAGAGGATTCACTGTTGTGAAACAGCAACACAGGAATATCAGTAAAAAGAGGGCTGGAACATGTCCACCTTAAAAAAAATAACATCCAAAGGAAGAAAAAGAAAAAAAAGTTTTAGTTAGGAACCAGCCTGGCTGGAGTACAACAACTCAGAGCAGCAGAATCGCATTCCAAAGTTTTCCTTGGTAACTTCCAGCAGTCTCACATCAGTGTGGGAGAGGGCATTTTGCTTCTTCAGGTAAATGGAAATCCCACTGCCTTTTCTGCTTGATGTAGCAAATCCTTTGTGCAACAGCTACTACATCACACCTCGCTGCTCCTAGAGCTCCACTCCTGATACGACCTGAGGGGCTCAAAGAGCACCCATTAGAATAAATAAGATTTTATCAGTAACATGCTGAAGCCTCAGTTGCTTCTCTGGGCAGAACGAGAGCAGAAAATCCTCGACAGTGCTGCCAGGAATGGCCTGAGATTTGCTGCTTGCAGTGCTTGGTCTGCAGACATGTTACTGCCAAGAGCTCTGAAGCTTAGAACAATGCTTTGTGTTCTGTGTTATGGGAGTCTGGTTCTTTATTAGGAAGTCTCTTTCTAGCTACTGAAGTATGTTTAGGAATACAGCTTGTTCCTATGGAAATCAGAGAGAATTCTACCCTTGCCTCCAAATAGAGCAGGAACAGACTCCCTGTCTGCAACATCAGACATCTTGGCATAAAGTGAGAAAATTGGGAGGGCCTGCTAAGCTTCACTGGTGTGGAAAGGTCAGCCTACAAATCAAGAGCCTGCAGGAGAAGCAGGCAGGCTGCTGCACATGCAGAAGGAAAGCCTCTCCCTGCCTTATCTCCAGAGACCATCCCAAATCTGCTCCTTGGCACAGCCAGGAGGAGCTGCCAGCCCATCCCACAGCTGAAGGGAAAAGGCAGAGCAGCAGCAGCATCTCATGGCTGAGGTGCTGCTGAACCCCATCACTGAGCAAAACAGGTACAGGAGGAACTCGAATGTCGAAGCAATTCGAGCTGACGTCTCTATTTTACAAGTAGAAAACACACCCAGGTCCAAAACTTCCAAAACGACTTGGGAGTTTGAGCATGTGAATTTGCACGTGTGTGATCAGGCATCTCAGAGATGGGGGAGAGGCATCCCTCCAGAGTGCATTTTTTAAAACACAGATTTCTTTGGGTTGTTTCAAACTTGGGCCTCAAAAGCCTAAGTAGTGTTGAAATTATTATACACCGTTCATTAAGAGTATGGTGAGTAAATGAAAGGTCAGAAAGCAGCTTTTCTATGTCTTTACATTTAATCTACATCTTTCATTTTTTAAAAGAATAAAATGACAGAAACAGGAGAGTTTTACATTTCCACTGGTATGTAAAAATATATTCTTTGTTTTATCTTAAGTTTGGCCATTAAATTCTGATGAAAAGCAGAAGTAAGTCTACCATATATGACAGAACACTTTAAAAGTCAGTTTTTCATCTGCAAACCTTTCATAAAAAGCAATCCTGCCTCAATCTAAAAGACTCGTTTATCAGAAGTATTGATTATTAGAGTGGTTTTGAAATGAAGACCAAACAAAAAACCCTATAGCTAAATCAAGTACATCACCATTTGAAGTACAAACACTTTATAGTAGTTTATGAACAACATCATTGAGCTCCCAACTGGAATAACAGAAACATCTCTCATACCTAACACCATTATTTGCTCCTGTCAAATGAAGCTGTGTATTTTATAAGCTCAAAAATTATACCTGGAAACTCACCTGCCCAACCCTCCCCTAGAAATACAGAAAAAAAAAACCCCAAAAACGTTTCACTTTGGATATTTAGTGCTGGTCTCTGCCCTTCACGAGCCCCTTGCTGCCAATATGCCTATTTTAAATTCAAAACTGCCTTATTTTTCCATCCAGCAAACCAGTACATTCAACCTGACAGCAAACAGGAAAAGCAGTGATGAGCCAATCTTTGTTTTCAAGTCCTTGGAGTACAGATCTGTGAACTTCTTCTCTGAAAGCTGTTTCCTTCATATATGCTCAGCAAAATGAATGCTAAGGAACTAGCACTGGAAGTAATTCCTCCACGACATCTTCACACTGATCTCCAACAACCTCACTGCCCCTCAGATCACCAGTGCACAGATGCACAGAGGACTGAGACAGGAAAAATGTTGGCTACCATTTGATATTGTGCTGCACTAACATTTTGCTGCTTCCCCAGAGATCTCTCTGGGCACCATATATGCACAGAGCAGGACTCTACACTCTGAATAAGCTACACTGAATGATGATGACTAATGGGGGTAGGGAAAAGTTAAAATAGAGGGGTAAAGGGACTTGTCCAGAGTAGATCAGTTATAGAGAAAGGAGCTCAACCACCTCCTCTAAATACTGGTCCAGCATCTTATTCATCCCAGGTGTGGGACTTGCAGCACCAGAGAAACAAAGAATATTAAGTCTATTTCCACATGACAGCAAAGTTGGAGCAATAAGCAGGTTGAGCAATCTGTAGTACCTTAAATATGAACACCATTAGAAGCATTTTTGTTTATAAAAACCAGTGTACATTATAGCCAAATTACTTTGGTATAATGTTGAGTAAAACACAATGCAAACCAATATCGTTATCCATATTTATAGGCTTAGCCTTCATGTCTATGTACTTTTTTCCCCACTCCCTCAATCAAAACCCCTTTATCAGTGACAGCTGTCTTCTCACAACCTTAAGTGATTATTGTTCTGGAAATATCTATAAAAGTAATAAGGGCTTGTTACAAATTATCTTTCTTGCTGCCTGTTATCAGTTGTAAAAAATAAAACTAAAAACTTTTTTCCCCCCTTCGTGGCAACTAGGGACTGGAAAATGAACTGGAATATCTATTGCTCTTACTACCACCAGTAATAAAAGACTGAGCTTTACAGAGGATGTAAAGCAGAGAGTAAAACCTGTATCACTTTCTCTCTGCTTGTGCTGACTGCAGCACTAAGTAGTAGAAATTTAATTGTTCAGCATGGAAATTTAAGTCAATGACATCCAAAGGAGACAAGATGACAACTAAGATTTCTTTTCTTTCTATTCATGGGTTTTTCATAAAATTACTTCACTGGTAGCTAGTGGCTGGTGATGGTCCTCAACTCACAAGAAATGTTTTCAGACAGGTATCTTGCTACTGGGTTGCTAAAACACAGAATACAAAAGTCAAGGTCACAGGTCTTAGGGGTATTTCAGGAAAAATACCTTTAGGGTATTTCAGTAAAAGCTTGAAGTGTGATTTGCCTACTCTAATGCATTTGGAACGAGGCATATGTTTTAGCTCTTTGCTGGACTGAGCTGAGGATAGACTCTTCCTCACAATATGAAAGAGACAGTTTTTTTTATAACAATTTATTCACTCAGAAGGAGTGTTTCAAGAAAGAAGAAAGAATGTATGCTTCCTTCAGAAGTTCCCCTACTATTATAACTTTCTACTCCTGTAATCTGAAACAGTCACAACTGAACATCTCTCGGGCAGTATTTCAGAACTGAATATTTTAAAACATTCCTTACACGCTCACAATGTTTCTCAACATAACACTATATATTAAACTGTCTCTTGCAAAACTATGAACATTTGGAGAAGAGTTTCAGATGTTTAACCTAACATATAGTCAAGTTAGAAGAGCATGTTTGCTCATTCTCTCTAAAAAAAAGGTTTTAAGTCCCTCTCAGGTTGCAACATTGAGGCAAGTGATCACAACTGTCATTCAGTTTTACAGCATTTTCTTTCCTTACTTTTGCATCTTCTCAGTGGATGTGTACTCTTTATGACAGTGGTTATTCCTACATATTTCAAAAAGCTAAAGACTCATTTTTACCTGATTCTGATGAAGTTAACCCAGGAAAGCAGTTAAAAATGGCATTAGAACCACTGTTTTCAGCTGGATGATAACAGTATATATCTTTTGAAGACCAGCAGGACTGTGTCATGTTAAATAAAGACTGGAGTTAAAAAGGGGGATTTTTACCTCTACCTTTAGGGAAAAGGAATGTATACTATATGGTCACTCCTTGTAACAGGAGACAATACACTCATATACTCAGTTTTAACAGCGCTCCACCTTAGATAAAGTGTTTTGCTTGATTAGCTCAGAGCACAGGTGCAAGTGAGCAACATTTCCTTTTGCTGAGCAGAGCGGGGTGGGAAGAAGTTAAAGAGACCTGTCAAGGTCACACCACAGCACGATGACAAAGTTGCACAGGAAGTCACCACTGATTCCCAGCTCGGCTGTAAGCAGAGACTGCAACACAATGCTCCTCAAAGGGTTCTGTGCTGCCACATGACACACAAGCAAAAAGATCAGTAACACCACAGCTTTTAGTACTGACACGTCTCAGGAGTCCTTTGAACACGAGACAAGGCAGACCACGTCTTAGTTTGAGCTTTATAGCTAAACGAGGTAATGCAGCAGAACAACTACTCAGAAACCCCGTATAACTCTCACACTTGCTTAATCACATCCACGTATCGTTAATTAAGGCTGGGGAAATCGCTGAGCGTTGGAGGAAAAGCGAACAGGGGCCACAGGATCACGCAGGGTTTATTTGCTTGTTTTTGTTCCCGGTGACAAAACACGATACCAGTACGAATGTGAAAAGAGAGAAAATCGGGCAAACAGATAACCCCGAAGGCTCCGAGGGGTCCCGTTGTCATGGAAACAAGTCGCCGCTAATGAGCTTTCCACGGCACGAGTCGATTACTACCCGAGTCTTGCAAATAAATATCGATTCCGACCCCAAACAGACACACGGGCACCCAGCCGCTGGCTCAGGGCGAGCAGCGGCGCAGCGCGCACACGCCGCGGCTCCCTGCGCACAAAGGGGACCGCACAAAGTTTCCCGAGCGCTGCTGCCACCGCGCTGCGCGGGGGAGCGACGGAGGCCACCGCGCAGCACAACGCGGGCCGGGCTGGGCCGGGCCGAGCCGGGCCAGGTGCTCTGCCCCGCTCCGGGAGCCGGGCACGGCGCCCGCAGGTCTCCGGCAGCGAACGGAGCGGCGCAATCCGCGACCGACCCCCGCCCGGCCCCGCACAGCCAGACCAGCCCTCACCTTGCGCTAAGTCGCTGCCCCGCACAGCCACTTTTCCCAACAGCTGCACGGCGAAAGCACGAAGGAAAGCGCGGCTCCGGCGTGCGGCAGCGGTGCCCCGGGCGGCGGAGGCACCTCCGACCTCGGGGAGCAGAGCACGATGCTTCAGCCGGCGAGCGGGGGGACGAGGCACCGATGCACAGGAGCTGCTGCTACCTCCTTCCCCATCTCCCCGCTCTGCGACTCCCCCATCCCCTCCTGTCCCCGCCCGCTTCTCCACCTTCTCTCTTCCTCCCCCCGCCCCCGCTCCAACCAGCTACTCTCACTCCACCTGGGCCGGCTCTCCAGGTGCCTCCCTGCTCCCAAACGCGTCCCCTACAGCAGCTGGAGCTCCGGGGTGTCTGCTCCGCCTCTCGCCGCGCTGCCTCCCCTGTCCCGCACGGAAACTTCCCCGGCCCCCGGAGCTCTTGTCCTGTACGGAGCCGGCTGCTCGCCTCGGCCAGGGACATCGCAGCGCGGAGCTCTGTCCTGGCTCGGGGACAGGCAGAGCTGCCCAGAGGCGGCCACTCACCTCAGGAAAGCCCTGGCGGCACCCTCCGTGGATGGGGGTGGGCGCAGCGCTGGCGGCATCACCAATGGAGGTGAAGCCTGGCGGGGGCGCGGGGCGCACCCCCTGCTCTCCCCTGTCCTGCTCCTCCTGCGGGGCTCCCGGGCACGGACGCGCCGCCCGGGCGCTGCCGGCACTGCCGGGCCGCCTCTGCGGTGGCCGCCGCCCGCCCCCCGGAGCTGGGGGGAGGATGGATGAGGGAGGGGGCGCTGGCAGGGCGGGTGCGGCCGGAGCGGAGCCGTGCGGTGCCGCTCTGCGGTGCGCAAGGATCGGCTTCCCCCGGGCAGGCTGGGCTGTCAGCAGCGAGCGGGCGGCTGGGCCAGGAGGCGACAGTGCGGCCGCTTCCCCAGGGCTCCCAGCCAGGCACTGTTCCCTGCCCGGCTACGGCCCGGGCCCGCTCTCCTCTTCCTCTTCTTCTTCTTCCCGCTTCCCGCACGCCGCCCTCCCCTCCCAGTCGTTACGAGGGCATCGGGGATTAAGTGTACTTTCAATTTTAAGAGCATTATATTAATAAACAGCGATTCGGCGATTTTAAATTACTCCGCGAGCATCCGGCAGCCTGTTAAGAAGCAATCCCCTCTAGGCACGGTTTAATCGGAGGGATCAGAGCGCCGGCGCCGAGTCCTCCGGTGCCTCCGGCGGGGCTTTCCCGGGGAGCCGCGGCCGAACCCCACCTGCTGTGGGGTTCCTTAGGAAAATTCCTTACGGGAGAGCCCTGCCCGGCCCCGGAAGGCGGTGCGCGCACAGGTGCCGGCGGGAGGGACGGAGGGAGCACCGGGAGAAGCCCGGCCGCCGCCTGGGAGCAGCCTCAGAGTTTGAGTCGCAGGTCTCACTAGAGACTAGCGAGGCCGGGCTGGGCAGCGGCTGGCCGTGCAGCTGGGCTTTGGACGCTGGAGGAAGCGCACGTCGCTGGAGCAGTGGGAGCCTGGTTTTGATACGGCGTGAGGCCAGCGGACACACGGACAGGCAGCGCGATGCGAGCCCTCCCGGCGCCTCAGTGCCGTTCTCGAGCTCACCTGCGCACCCGGCGGCCCCTCGCTGCTGCAACAGCAGACCTGCGGCTCCAAGACAAAGACTAAAGCAACTCCGAGATGGGAAGGGGAGGATGGACTCCGATTTGAGGGCTCAACCCTCAAAAAATGTGTAAAGCTTCCCCTTCTCCCCCTCCTTCCTTTTACATCACACCTCCAGAGCCCAACAGGTGGCTGTGACCTCAGAGAAGTTCTAAGCTAAACTAAGTAGTGTCTATAAATGACCTCTCTCTCATGAATTCAGATTATAAGAAAAAAAATATTTTTCATTTACATTTTAATGCATAAATCATGCAAAATAGGGAGCTCCAGACACTGTTGCAAGAGTGATGACTCATGCCCACCACATGTACATTATTTATTGTCTGAGGATGGGACCGTGTTTAAATTAGGCTGCTTGATAACCTAATCTGGATGTTCTGAACTGATTCCCTGTAATTATGTTCTGGAGAAAGTAAAGTGTCATTTCTTAACCCTAGTCTCCCTGACACATTGTAATTCATAGCCTTGTGTGGAACTACATGTTTTGAATTTTCGAGCAGGTGGAGTGCTCTTTCTGCACAGGCCCTGCACGTGGAAAGGAACGATCACAGGTGTACTTCTCAGATCCGGCAGGAATATAAAAAAGCCATAGTTGGCTTTCTTCACCTTAACAGATAAAAACTGTAAGTTCAACAATTTCAAACAGAAATGAAGAGGCCCTGTCAGCTTGTGCCAATTTCTCATACTGGGATGTCTCATTACATGGCTGTGTAAAACTAGGCTTCACCATCCCATTGGGACTAATTCTGTTCCAGACACCAAAAAAAACCTCCTTATGGCTAGGTGGGCTGTTGTTATTTTTTCACAAAATAATTACAGAGCAGAGAAATTGTGGACCACCAGTTCATCTGTTTGTTTCCTTCTTACAGCCCTGTACTATTGCTGATTCCTCCCTTTTAGTAAACCTTGGGAGTACAAGGGCAACAAACTGTTCTGTTCCCTATTCTTCATTTTTCTTTTTCTCTTCAGGCAGATGGTATCAAGGAAGCTCTTCCCACACATACACAAAGATTCAAAGCCATTCCTGTGAGGAACTCAGGCTTCAGCTACTCCTTTTGTTCTGTGCTTCTCTTTCTGAGAGTGACACACCCATTTCACCCATTTCATTGTTGTGGGTGACCAAAGGAAAAGCGATGGCCAGAGTCTCCTCTAAATATGACACAAACAATTCTGTGTTACTCATGCCTATTTCATGAGGAGCAGACATTTTCCAGTGGATAAATGTGTGAGAGGAAGGACTGGGGTGGAGGGTGTTTATTTTTGTTCGATATTTTGAAGGAAAGAGGGAAATGCTGGGCTTTTAGTGGTTTGAGCTTTCAATTGGCTTTTGGTCAGATCCCAAACCCACAGGGCTGAAATAGAGCAAACAGTAATAGGAAATGCAAATTAGGACAAGAAATTAAAATCAAATCCTGATCAATGATTCTGTCATCCCATGCTAGTGCCAGATTGCAGCAACCAAATGCTTGTGTCCCAACAGCCTCATCATCATCTGCTTGATGTTGTATGGCTCTTTTTGCAGTAAATATAAAATAAAACTAATCTTATATTTTAGCGAGTTGGTAGACTCTTTTTTTAAAAAATATCTACAAGCCTTCCAGCTCTAGCACCCCTGTCTCATTAAAAACTCTGTTTAAAATCATGACTTCTGTCACAGTGTAAACTTCAAGTACCTCTCTTGGTGTGGAGGGTGACACCAAACAGAAGATGGGTGATTTAAGTATTGCTCCTGCCCAAACCGGGGCTGGAACTGGTGTTAGGATTCAAAGCCACTGAGTGTGGCAGTGTTCCAAATCAAGCCTATACTGCTTCAAGGTTTCAAAGTTAGAGCTCTATATATAAATACAAAAGATGGTTGGAGTCCAAGCAGTGATCATTGCTTCATGTGGTATAAAGCAACCTTGAATGGGAACCTCATTTGGGCTGTGAGATGATACCACAGTAAATAATATAATAATGAAAAATAGCATAAAGCTCTTATCCAAATAATCTTTTTTTTTTGCCTTCTGAAGTTAGAGAAAGGCACTCTTTTAAAGTTCACAACATCTGAGCAGCTAATTTGCTATTTTAGCCCTTACAGGCTAGCTCTGCTGGCTCACATAAACTACTTTTCTCCCAGGGAACCTTCCACTGACTGCAGCAAGGACAAGTCCACACCCTGGGCTTTACAGTACAGATTCTGTGCTGAAACAACTCTGTCAGGGGCCAAATGCTGCAATGATCTGCAAGCATGAGTTATACATGAAGATAAGCATTTGTCTAAGTCTTTGTGGATCTGACCCCAAATTCCTCAGGTATTCATTACTAAAGATGAAAAGCCAAAAGCCAACAAGGCCATATTGTTCCATCCTGGGAATTCCATGCACTTTCACCCTCTGTATGACTGTTTAACATAAAGTTTTTCCTTGGCAACATCAGGAAATCTTGATAATGCATTATAAGCACAAAAGTACAGCATGTCAGTATCAGATTCATTTTTGAAAAGGCTAATTCACCTTCTAGCATTCTTAATAGTTTTCATTGGACTATTATGACATGAAATGCACTGTTTCCATGCAGCATTTGGAAAATACTGTAAGACAGTGTTTCAATATTGTTTCAAATTGTTTCAAAGTGTTTCAAATATTGTTTCTGTCATCTTTCATAACTCATCTTTAAAGATAACCTAGGGGGAACCTGCATGGGTTTTCTTTTGTGAGGGACTTGCATGCTGACAAGGTGCATGCAGATCCTTCCAGATCTAATGTTGGCATCTGGAGTGAATTAACAATCAAAGTGCTGACTGAAAACAAGGCAGTCCAAACTCAGGTGATTTGGACATGGCCCTGGCTACCGCATGGTTCTTGAAGATTGCCAAAGATGGTTTTTCCGAGCTAAATGTCAAAGAAATGACTTGGGGACAGGCCCCACTGCTGCTGTCCAGAGCTATATGTGTATATAAATGTATGTATGTTTCATTTTCAGGGAAAAAATTATATTTAAGAAGTGGATGAGAACCAAGCACACTGGCATATACTTCTGTAAACATTCTTGAAGCTGTGAGTTTGAAAAGGACTACCTACAACATAAATACTTGGGTACTGTTTCAATTAGCTGGGGTTTCCAAAAAGAAGAAAAAAGAAAATAACAGAGGCAAAACAATAGTTAATTATAATAGTGCCAGGACAGTTATCTGTGTGATCTGTGTGATCTGTGCACACATATAGGCACATATACATGAATATACACGTTCATTTTCAAACCCACATTCAGGGAACTAGAGTGGGTCACAATATTACACAGTGCAGATGCCACTCCATGCGAGCTGGTGGTAAGGGCTTGTACTGGGTAGATCCACCTCAGAACACACACAAATGTGTGGGATTGGCATTAATCCTGTTGTCCCAGAGGGAAGGACATTCATTCCTCCTCCCCCAGAGCAGCCTACTGTGAATTCAGAATGCTCTCTCCTCCACTTGAATCCTAAACAAGCCAGACTGCAGCACCTCTCTCCCCCTCATATGCACTCCAGGCAGCTGCTGCTCAGAAGGGCAAGAGGGGAAGGGAGCTGTTTTTGTGTCAGCAAATCAAAAATATTGGTTGCCTCTGTGTGTAGACAGTGGGTTCTGCTACAAAAGCCGACATTTAAAATGCATTCACACTTGTCACAGAAATATTACACAGCGTGTGGATTGTCCCTCCCTGGCTCAGCAAGGCCATCCCTCTCCCCACTCTCCTTTAGATGCTTTTTGCTTTTTCTCTTTGTCTGATTGCCAAGGAGAAAATGTGTGATTGCTCCCAAAAGGTGAACAGGCCTGTGCTGTTGGGCTGTGTTACCTGCACTCGCAAAGCAGAGAGGGGAGAGCTGGAGTAGCCTTCCAGTCTGACAGTGAAAGCAAAGGTGCCTTCACAGTTCTCTGTAAAAAGACAAACCACCCTTCTGAGTCACTCTGCACACAGCAGAGGAGTTATCAGTTCCAAAAGAGTCAGAGTTGGATGGGACTGGATAATTTTGTGTTGGTAAAGAGAGGAGGGAGGAAGTGGAAAGAAAGAAAGAAAGAGGATTTGGCTCTACAAAATCCAAGTAGATCTTTGTGGCCACAGAGTCCAGCCAAGCCTCCAGTTATGAAAGCAAGAGATGCAGCTCGATGCAGTGTTTGGACTTGGATGTGGAATCCTGAATAAGAGAAAAAAGTGGTGGAAGAACAATTGCAATGTAAGTAGATTTATGCAAACCAAATGGGAAGTGTGAAGAGAAAAGAGAGCAAATGCAGGGGCAAGTTTTATATTCTCCACAATTTACGGTTTAAATTGCTGTACAATACATATCAGCTAATAGCTTTCCCACAAGTTCAATTTTGTCACTGTTCACTTTCTGTCAGAGATTATTACACAGGGTTGGATTGTTGAACAGTGGCTACATTTCATTCCAAATATGGCTGCACTTCAGGGGAGGGATTGTTATTGCTGAATTGTCTCAATTTTTAAAGGAGTCTGAGATCCTTGACATGGAAGAAGCTATGCAGATGTGTGATGACTGTATTTTACTGGAAGATATTAACCAAAGCAGGGAGTAGAGCCAGCAGGATGGGTTTTCATGTACTCACAGCACAAGGTTCTTGGGAATCCTTTTTTTTTTCCTTCCTGGGTCTTAGAAAAGTGGAACATGTTTTGGTTTAGCTATCCACAACATAAACACGAAAATATCTGGTCTCCCAGATGTGCTGCAGAACATATTGTTTGTCAAGTATCTTAAGGTTCTCCAAATGAGCAGGAATTTGTATTGTTGTGCTTTGCTTACTAGAAACCAGCAGGAACTTTTCCACAGCCAGCTCTGTCACCACTGGCTCACTTTGGGGGGTTTTTGTAGGGTGGTACACAAGAGACACATGGGACTGACTCATGTTTGTGTTTGTCAGCGTAGATGACCTTTTCAGGACAGGCTGGTTAGAAGTTTGCTGGGAGTATAGGTTAGCTTTGTGTCTTCCAGTCCTCTTGTAGCTGTAGGACTTTTAAGGATTCGGTGCAATGAGGGAGGAGAGGAAGGCTGCTTTTCAATGAGTTGGAAAAGGTTTTATTTTGATGGGCGCACGAAATGAGATTTCCCTCTAATCCTCCATGTAATTTGTTGGCGTAATCTCTTTGTAGGCACATCATATTAATCCTTGTTATTACAGAGAAGACCTCAAACATGGAAAGTTTCAAAACATGCCGCTATATGGAAAAGGCCAAGATGTTGGATCTCCCTGCTCTTTCTACTATAATAAAGATTTACATCGTTTATGCCTTGGCAGCTCCCTGGAAATAGTCCTTGAAGTTAGTATGCACAGAAAAACAAGAAAAAAGGAATAAAACGAGAGAAAGTATTTGAACTGAGAAACGTGCCGTGTAACATTGAGACATGCCAGCAAAGGGATTTTTCTCCTGTGTGGGAATGAACTGCAAAAGCTGGGTGAAAGGGGTTTTAGTGTCAGTGGAACCCAGAGACTGAAGCATAGTTTGCAGACTTGCTTATGATTTCCTTTATATTCAACTCCATGGGTTCTGCCAGTGCAGAACAGACACACAAGAGAAAATAACCTATAAAACCGTAATGTAAATAGGTTTCTCTTGCACAATATTCCATAGTTACAGGATTTAGATTGCCATCCTTGGGCTAGGATTTGCATACAGTAAATGCACCTTCATTGTTGTATGGGCATGGCTTATAATCAAAATCCCCTCTGTATTAATAAGTGATTACACCCAGAGCAGTATTCCATCCTTCCTGATGGACTGGAAAAGGAAATTTGTAACTCCACTGTAAAATTCTTCTCCTGCCTGAAATGGGAACTGGGACAGCCACTTCCCCCATGATGGCATGTTCTTCCCTCACTGTGCTGCTGTATCCTCCCCTCTACACTTCACTTGTGGCAACCAGCCGCAGAATCACAGGTCAAGAGGCAGGACACCAAACTGCACCACTGAGCTCACGAAGGTCTGGGTATTTTCTAGAAAGTCTCATGAGCTCATACAGTGTTTTCATTTCTCTGATATGCATTGTGTTATACTCTCTTCAGTATTTTCTCCTTAGCAAAAACGGACACACCAGCCATGGGCAGATTGGAGGACACATATTTACATGTCCTCCTGAACCATCTCTGTCCATACCCTTAAAGTTATTTAAGCATCAGAGTAACACTGCTCCATATCCTTGGATCTGGGTCAGAGATGAATTAGAAAATGTTATCTTCACTTTGGAGTCCAACTTCAATACAAATTTGCTTGCTTCCTACTGCTCCTTCTCCTCCTGCTTATTTATACCAGAAACCTTTTTGTTAGTGAAAGAAACAGAAATAGGTTACTTGGTATCTCAGTCCCTTAAACATGAATTTTTGGGCCTCTCTTTATTCTGAGGAAAATACTATCTTTTTAGGGGTGGCACACCTACATTAAGACACCACAAATCACTGACAGAAAATGAAGGGATTGTAAGTGAGACTTCTAAAATGAAGGTCCTTTTCTGCTCAACACAAACCTAAAAGGATGTTGTGGTTCTGCTGTCCCTTGCTAAAGGATGGTTGCAAACCTATGATGTTCTGTGAGCCATGGCTGGTGAAATTCCTTTTCAGGATGAAATACATTAAACAATATCACTGTCTGCAAGTAGTAGGTACCAGCCATTTGATCTCATAATATTAAGCTTGCTTATCCATAATCTTCATAAAAATAGAAGACTGTTCTCCATGCTGCTTCTTGGGGAAATTTTGATTTCTCTTGGATAAAGTATTTCTTCTTCCTTTTCAACAAATAACACATGGAATAGTAGGGGATGAAACAGAAACCAGTGGTCCATGGAATCACAGAATCATTAAAGTTGAAAAAGACCTCAAAGATCATTGAGTCCAACTTTGAGCCATCACCACCTTGTGTCATGTGAAAAGGGGATATTTCCTTGACCCTCGGTGTTTCATTTATCTGTCAGTGCCCAGGAAAGCTGAGACACTTTGTGCCTGACCAGTCTCTCCCGTCCCATTACGGGGACCTTTTCCCTGGACAGTCCTGCTGGATCAGAGGGTGCTTGGACTGACTTATTCAGGGACACACACCAACAACATCCCCCTGAGCAGGTGCTGTGGATGCAGTCTGTGGCTCTGGGAATCATTGTGGAATAGCTCGTGAGCATTCCAGCTGCATTCCATCCAGGGAGCAGCACCTGTATTTTACCCTATAAGTTCTGTACTGTTACAGGCTGTGTGAGGATGTGAACAGAGTTTCTCAGTTCCCTCTGATTTTACCTCCCACCATCATTTCACACCTCATCAACCACCCCAGAGCACCGAGTGCCATGTCCGGTCATTCCTCGAACACCTCCAAGGATGGGGACCCAAACACTTCCCTGGGCAGCCCCTGCCAGTGCTTGACAACCTTTTCAGTGAAGAAATTCCTCCTGATGTCCAACCTGAACCTCCCCTGGCACAGCTTAAGGCCGTGTCCTCTTGTCCTGTCCTAGTTAGAAGGATCTCAGGGCTCCTGTGTAATGTATGTGCATAATTAGAGGGCTGGAAGTCTTTCATGCCAATCATGGTGACAGGGACTGTGGTTGCCTCTCACCCAAATGCTTGGTGGCATTTACATGTCAGGGCTTCCAAATCCTGTTGCACAGACTCTCAGGCTGAAGCCCTTTCAGGGCATCCAGGGAATGCCACCAGTATGACTGGTCATGCCTGCTGGAATTCTGGACATTCTCTTGGAACAAAAACATTTGCAAAGAAAAGGAGTAAATAAAAAGAAGTCACAAATATTTTCACAGCTATTTTTCAGTTTTGAGGGTAATGTTCAAGAATGTCTCCTCTCCCCCTTTCCCACATGTCAAGACCTTGTCCCAGCCTCCTGAGGATCAGAAATTAATGTGGGAGGAGTTGCAGTGAGTCCAGGTGCAACATAATATTAATATTATTCTTGAATACTACTACTACCACTAATGATTATTATTAGAAGCATCATTATTATTATTTTTGCCTTTATTTGACACAATTCCAATAATTTTTCTGACTCCTGTATTTTTATAGTACTCCTGTATTTAAAAGGATATTGTTTAATCAGAAGTGGTCACCACTTTCATTATAATAGCAATACTTGCTCTACAAAGCTGTGTAAATAAGGCACATTCACATTCAAATCCAGTGTTTCCACATCCCATTTATTTGCAGTATTCTTAAGAGTCTTGTAAGAACTGTTTAAACTGTTTTGGTCTCCTCTGCAGAAGAACAACATTTGGCTGGATTTCTCCTGCGGTTGAAGCCAGCCTGACCACCTTCTCTTGGGCTCCTCGCAGCCCGTTTAGAGATGGGAACTGTATCTACCTGTTCACGTTTGCTGCACAATGGTAGGTTAAAAAATAACCACATGTAATTTTGTGCTTTTTCCTTCATGGCCGAGACTTTCCCAAAGTTTGAATGGAGTGGGCAGAGCTGCTAGCAGAAGTACAGACTCACTTGGCAGTCCCTGCTGGGGCTGGAATCAGCCAGGGAAGGGCCTGAATTTGTTCAAGTGGCAAACAAGAAGACCAAGAAGACGAGTCTTAATAGCAGATGCTAAGAAACCTTCACATGACCAGAAACCATATCCAACTGGTGCCACCTTTTAAGCACATGCAGTGGTGGCAAATCTTGCAGTCTTCACGCAGAAAAAATTCCCACTAGAATTAACAGGAATTTGTGTGAACAAGAATTGAATAAGTGCAGACTCGCAGCCCAGCCCGACAACTCTTTTCTCATGACAGCATCCAATTAAAATTAATGAAGTAACTTGTTCAAGGATCACCCAGGGAAATGATGGGAGAGGCAGGGGTAGAACACAGATTACATGAGTCACTGCCAAATTCCTTGATATTAAAAAGTCAAAAATACTTAGAAGACAGAAATGCTGAAGAATAGTGAGAAATGAGAACCATTAGTTGAAGTGGTTCCCAGGCAATCTGTCTGGGGTGATCAATTTACCTATTTATCGCTACCAAGATATAAACCATGCAACATTTCTCACCTCTCTCACATCTAATTGGGTGTTATGGTCAAAATGTGAGAGTGTCTTATCTTTTGTAAAGGAAAATAATTATGTCTTAACATCCCAGGCGGACTTCATCTCTGTTTTCTTCAACTACCCAAACTTCAGCTGCCCCTTGACTTCTCAGAGCAGCCCACACATTTCAAATACAGCTGGCTGTGCCTGATTTTGCCCCTTACCCAGCTCAAACAAGGAATTATATTCTGCCTGTGACCACCCCTCCTCCTTTCTCTAGCTTATCCTCTTCACTGGAAGCAGCTGAAGGGAGCTGACATCCCTTTGCAGGCTGGCTGAGAAAGCAGCTGTTAAATCAATTTATCATCACCTGTGCTGTTAAATTGGCACGAGGAGAATGGGAAGGGTGTAAGGATTTGGCCTGCTACTTATAAAATAAACAGTTTGGCTTGCTCGTGTTGCAAGTGCCACATGGGAGTCAGTAGAAACAGGAAGAGTTTCAGAAATCTAATTTGCTTTTCATTGTGTATGCTGTTTGATTACCTTGTACCGTTCTTTCTGTTTGCAATAAAAATAGTGACTTCCCAGTCATTTTCATTTTAGGTCTCTCTCTGGCACTCCCACACCAATATAACATTTGAATTGCAAATACTGGAAGAATTTATTAAAGATAGTCACTTCCTCTGGATTTTATGTGTATATGTGTCTATATCTTCCTAATGTTTTCTGTTGCTGTGAGGGCTTATTCTGTTTTTCAGGTACCTTTTAACTAGCTCTGTGTCCATGAGGGAGGAAGAAAGGAGGAGCAGTACATTTAATGTACTTCCCTGCAAAACTGTTCAATCACAGTTTTTGAAAGAAACATTTGAATATTGTGCAAGAACTTCAATGTTCAAAGAAAATTCCCCTTGACTGGGCACTCAGAGGAGCCTTGTCTGACACCCATGCAATTTAAATGATTAAATGAATTCAGGAGGAAAATCCTACAATGAAATTTCATCCTCTCCTATTTTTCCAGCTGCCTGCCCTTCTCCCAGCATACCTAACTCAAAATGAGGAGATTGCCTGCTGTGGTCCATTACACCCCAAAAGGAACAAGAAAGAGAGTCTAAATGAAAAATATAAACCATGTCAACACAAGTCCACAAACACCATCCAAGTCCCTGAGCCCCAGAATGAAGTCCACAAACACCATCCAAGTCCCTGAGCCCCAGAATGCAGCATCCTTTCTCCAGTATCCAGATGCTCATGGGAACAGTAGAAGAGGAACAAAAAAACCCCTCCCCAACATGCAGAGAACAAACTGACACGGGCCACTGATAAAGGCAAAAAATGGGTAAGTCCCACATGGGAAGAACAGTTTTCCTAAGCTTCCTCCAGGGAGAATGTGAAGCATTTTTTTCCCATTGGCTCAAACACTGTTAACCTTTTCTGGAAAAGGAACAAAGGCCACATTGGGTTTTCAGTCCCTGGAGCTGAAGTTGCAGAAGCTGTACAGGTGCTAAAGAAGGAAAAGGCCCCTTGATGATATTGAAACCTCATGTTACAGAAATAAGACCTAACAGTTTTAGCTTTCTGTTCAGCTTTATGAACAGCATTTCAAAACAACCTGATATCAACATAAATAACACTGGAATAATGTCCTTTAATTGCTTTCCATTTCTGTATTTTCCCTGTTCTCCTTTGACAAACTAGGAGGTTACAGCTACTTTTTTTCCTTAAGTTAGTTGGTAGAATATTGGTACTTTATGCTTGATGAGCTGTAAACTGAAGATGGAAGGGGTCAAGAATCCAGGTTTTGTCTTAATACGTCTAGATCCGTGTGTCTGAGTGATATAGCATGACCAGAGCTGCAGATTAAAGTGAGCAGATTATGCTGCTGTCATAAAGGCGACGCACGCAGCACATGTCACATTGCCACTTGCCATTGCCTCTGGCTGTATTTAGGGGATATGGCATGACAGTGCATGGATCATGAAGCCAAACCAAATTTCAAGTTCCTCAATTTCCTGACAAGCGGTATTTTAGCAGTGGGATTCCCCCATTCTCCCATTCCCTTACTGCATTTGTAAACTGAAGTCAATAATTTGATTTCAGACTAAATTATGGTGGTTTAATTTTGAGGTTTCTGTATTTAATTGAGTCATTAGTAGGATTTTCTCCCTCTTTGTCTCCCCTAAATGATGTCCCTGTTTTTGTGATAAGTTCTCCTAAATACATTTTCAGTAACACCAGAAAGAAGGAGGTTTCTATCCTTTATTACAGAATGTATTTCTAAAGTTCATTTCTTTCCTTTTTATAGAAGATGCACATACAAAGCTGTTTTGGAGCAGCACCAACTGAAATACTATTTGAGTTTGGAAAGATCCAATTACTAATGCAGAAGCAGCAGGAAGACCTAGAGGCTATACAAAATCATTATTTTTTATAAGTCATACTCATAGTTCAGTGAGTCTGGTGTTTATCTCTAGGAGAGACTTACACCATGTGCTTCATCTAGAGGCAAATCTCGTTGCTGATCTCATTCCTTTTGCTCTTGGCAGTAGCTTAAATTGGCATCACCATGAAAACTGCAATGGGAATTCAACAAAAAGCCATGGCTAGTGCTGGACCTTTTGTTCTCTGAAGAATGTCCATGCTGTTCATACGAAATTCAAGTTTGTAGTTCACTTGGACTACCTATGACAAAAAGCTGCTACGGTGTCCAATTCCTTCCCTCATCAGGACAAAAACAGTTGCTTTGCCAAAATATTAATCCTAATACAGACTGGGAGAAAACTATTGGCAGGCAAACAGAAACCTCAGTGGCAGTTGAAGGAGAGGGAACAGAGAGATGTGGGTTTTTTTGAGACCACAAGGTGGGCAGGCAGTATTTCAAATAACTTTCCATTTTCATTCTTCCCTGTCGCACCGCTCAGAGAGGAGAGGGAAGATGGTAGGTTGGGTTGGGGATGCTTCAGGGTGAATGGAGCGACTTCCCTTCCTCTTACAGACACAAAATAACCTAATTCCCTCTCATTTACATAAGATGCAGGTGCATTGCTGCTCAGACTCTGTCAGCAACAGGATGCTTTATGCTGAGAGACAATCTTGGGTGTCACTGTCCCAGCACAGAGGGGACATTACCGTAAGGCAGAGAGAACGAGGCCGTCGTGCTTGCCTGGGAAATGAGACACCAGAAAGGTGTGCTGGGACAATCATCCCCTGGCCCTCCTCTCTTCTCCAGAGCCTTCCTGCAATTTCTGCTGAGCAGCATTCAGTCCTGACCCCTGCCTGAGGGTCGGTACGAGCCATTGAAATGTGTGGGGCTCTGTTTGGCAGTAGAAATGGTTCACTTTTGGCCAAATTGAGCCAAGTCTGCCGATTTTATTTCTGCGACCTGAAACACCAGGCACTGTCAGACATAATTAATGACTCAGAAAGAGAAATACTAAATAAAAAAGGAATGTGAAAATATCCTGTTATTACCACATTGCCTTTTATAAGGAACATGACACCATGATAAATGATAATCCAATTCATCCTTGTTACAAAAGAAAAGTTGAAATCCTCCACTGAGTTATAAATGTAGACAGTAACACAGCTCCTTATACATCTTGAGACACTCTGTTGTTTATTTGAGAAAATTGACTCTGTTCTTGACATTTGCTCTTATATTCATTGCACTAAAGCTCTGGAAATCTGGAGAGACAGTTTCTTAGTAGTCTGGCTTACAAAAAAAATCCACGGACATCCAGCCAGCTGTACAGTCCGGCCAACAAAAAATGCCAAATTTATTGCTAATTGCCTGGTCTAAGCTAGATGAGCTGAATACCTGCTACCTCACATTTTCACTGGGCTAAATTAATTTTTTTTTTTCCCTAGCAAAGGTTGTAAAAGGAATAATTTGGAATTATTGAAGGTTTTCACTGAGCAGAACAGAAGCGCTATCTTTCATTCTTTAATCCCCTCCTTTAAAAAAAAAATGTTGGCAACCTCAGACTGATTTTGAAGGCAAAAGTTGAAAGATCTTGTTTGAATTCAGCATATTTATATTTATAACATAGTTTCCATTTTTGAACCATCAGCCAAATCAGTGAAGAATTGTGACTGTCCAACAAACGCGTTTTTGGTAAATTAGTAATTAGTAAAATTTATGAGTCTGATTCACTCCACTCTAGATACTGTTTGTCACAATTTTCTAAGGTCATTCTTTGTTTAGAAATATGGCTGATGTTCATCTGTTTGTAAACCCTGAGTGTACATCTAACCTTGAATTACATAAGCAATTGATGAATAGTCACTAATATTTCCACAATTGCTGCTACAGTACATCCCCACTGATACGAGGCTCCCATTGGATTAAATTTTGGGCACATAAAGCGAATCTCCCTGTCTGGAATCCCTCATAACAGGAGTGCTTTAAAAAGGTGAGATTAAAAGAAGAAAACACCAAGATCTGCTTTGTCAGAAATTTAGTGTTGAAACAAAGGCAGAGTGAATGATTTTCTCAAGAAATCTGTAAAGATCAGAAACGGAACCAGCACCTCCCAGGGCCCTCTGTGGTGCCTTTCTAACAGGACAATCCTTCCTGGCAAGGCAAGGCAAACCACACTTGTTATTCCATCCTTTCCCAGCTCCCAGTGTGGGGAAGCTGCTGAGCCAAGGATCACCTCTGTCCCCATGGGCACAGCGTTGATTTTGGAGGCTGCTGCAGGACAGGGCAGAACAGCCCAAATAAAACAGCACTATGAAAAAAGAATTCATGATTTAGGCACTGCTGGTACCTCCCTGGAGTGCCTAAATTGCAGCTGAAATCAGGAGTGTATAGCAATGACACATCATTATTTTTATAAATAATGACAGGCTCAGAGGCATATGAGGATCAGAGTTATAATATTCTGATGAAAGGGTCTGTATTTATATTCTCATAAAAAAAGGAAATCTCTTTGGAAGGCATTTATCATAATAAGTTCTTCTTTTCTCTTTTTTTTTTTGTTTTTCCTATTTGGGTTGTTATGTTCTTTGGGAGATTTCAAGTATTGATTTACAATAAAATTCCCAGGAAGAAACACTTGGGAGTTTCAGCAAAGGGAGAAAAAGTTATTTTCAAAAAGAGAAATTACATGGAAATACGAGAGAAAGAAAATCTACTTTTTTCCTAGCTGGCATGCAAATAGAATGGATATCATTGTTATTAAGAATATTTATTTGATAAAAGTAATCCAGCTATTTATGAGAAAAGGAAAAATGAGAGATCATGAGGAAAAAAGTAAGGGATGGACCTTTAGCTAAATTCTTACCTTTCATTTTAATTAACAAGAAAATAATCTGTTGAGATAATGGTCTTCAGATTGTGAATCCAAGAACTGTGCCCCTCTTCCCCCAAACAATATCTGGAATTGTTGCTGTCTGCACAGATTATGTGTAAATAAATTTTTGCTACAACATATTTTGCTCTTTCTTAAGCAAGTTTTTACTCTCTATAGTAATTTTACTCTCTATTTATGGTCTTTGGTTGATGATAACGAGCTGAGCCATATCACATAAAGAGTGACACAGAGAAAGTGTGTGAAAAGCTGTGTCAAGGAGGCAGATACTGCTCTTTCAGGCAGCATCTCACACCTTATGCAGCAACTTACTCATGCACCTCACTAACAAAACCAGACCTGCAGTTTGAGACACATTTCAGTCACCAAGAGCCTTTTCCCAGGAAACAGCAGGAGACTGGTCTGATTAATTCATATCTGACACTACTGATCAACTTTACTTCCAGTTTTTTCAATGCTTTGTGGAAAGGTTGGTACTCATTGAGTATTACAACAGTAGCAGAACATTAGGAAATGGTCAGGAAAACTCCTTTCCATTTCCCTTTTCTCTTTCCCCTTCCCCTTTCCCCTTTCCCTTTCCCTTTCCCTTTCCCTTTCCCCTTCCCCTTCCCTTTCCCGTTCCCTGTCCTCTGGTTTCTTTTCCATGGAATTTTTCTCCAGGTGTTTGCAACAGAGCACAAAGGTTTCTAAAGAAGACAAGAAAGTTGGGTGAGAGAGGAGCTTCAGAATAGCCAGGGTCTGAAAGAGTTCTCAAAATCCTTCCAGCTTCTGGCAAAACCCCTGGTTTCAGTCTTTCTAAAACATAAACATGCGACCACCAGGATTTGTAGGAAGACCTGTGATGGTTGGTGTTTTGTGACCATCTCAAGAGAAAGGGAAAACAACCTGTGAATAAACAGGGATGAGCCCCAGTGTGTAAATCTGAGGATGCTCAGACAGGAATATTCTCATGTGAGAAATGATGATACTTGAACCTTCCAGACAAAGGAAGCATGAAAGCCTCACTGAGAAAAATCCCTTTTGGATAAACCCCCTCTGAAAACATGAAGTATATATGAATCATCCCTTCATCAAATGAAAACTGAACTGTAAAATCTTGAGAAATGACATTTAACTCTCACACTGTTTGTGTGGATACTGCCAAAACTGAAGACTCAACACTGCTCTTGCTCATCTAATGAAATTCTTGAGGAGAAAACTAAAATTCATAGCAATATTTTGTAGAGTTTTGCTGCCTGTGGTAGAATAATTTTCTAAGTTTTTGCATGCTCCCAGAAGGAAAGCTGAGGTAACCATAGTGGTACTTTGTATTACAAATAAGAATTGTTAAGTGTTCATTTTTAAGAATCCCAGTCCGTTAGATTTCTTACAGAAAACCTCTTTTATGCATCTGCTTTTTTATTTTTTTCCCTAGGAAAATGCAAAATTAAGTCATCATGACAACATTTTACTGTGTGCAAAATTAGCTCGATTACTAAATCAGACAAGAATTCCAACAGAAACAGATATAACAATAGTTTAGCAAATAAAATCCTGATGGCTCCTTCTTCCCCTGCTTAGAAAATGAAGAAAGATTAGCCACATGTTATGGCAGGTCCTGCATCATTGTCTGTATAGTGTAAAATTGTGGATTTTAAAGGGAGCTGAATATCTCCATTCTGCCTATTGAGCTCGTTCTCTTTTCACCTCGATAATGTTCTTTGTATATGAAAAGTACCTGGAAATGGAGGATCCCAAGCATTTACCCTTTATTTTTATTTAGGACAGATTTTGATTTTATACCCATGTCACAACAGCTGTGCCGTGGTTTCTATGGATTAGGAAGTGGAAAGAGCTGATAACTTTCAGGACAAATGACCACAATAAATCTCCAGAAGGATATAAGGTACAAGGGTAGTAAATTCTGTTCCTACCTAACTCGAGGCCCTGACAAGTTAAACACTTAGCTGATGCGCTTAAATTAGAAACAAGGTCACGTTAGGTTTCCCACATAGTTAATTCATGTATCCTGAGGGAGGTGCAGCCTACCTAGGAAATGAATCACCCACTGGAGGTTCACTGACTGCACCCTCCAAGTGACCTCGATCCAGGCATAGATTATTCAGCCAGGTACTTGAAGTTAGTTTAAAGGAACCCAGGACTCTCTAGGTAGATAGATAAGTTTAGTTCGGAGAGGGAAAAAAGGCAAGATGAAGTGGGAAGTCATGCTGTGTTTAAAGAACCCAAGCACACTTGGTATTTGAAGTTTTGATAAGAAGAAAAATCAAACACCTCAAAGAAGAACTTCGGTCCCTCATTCTTTGTGTCCCGTTTTGGACTCTGACCTTCCATTCTAGAAAAGAACCCAAGCCAAAAATAAATCCCCACCCTCCTGCTCTGGTTAGGATGGTTACTTGCTTGGGAATGTAAGACCACCTGTCCTGGGTCAGACCAAAGGTCTTCAATAACAGCCAGAATTACTTCCCTCTGGGGGAGCACAAGTTTGGAACTTTCTGTGGTATTCTTCCAATTTCTAACAGCCTGTGGCTCACAAACATCCTTTGTAGTTAACAGCCTTCAACCATATTTCTCTTACACTGACCTTCCAAATGCCCTCTTTAAACTCTGCCAACTCTTGTCAGCCACACTTTCCTGGGGCAAGGAACTGCACTGCTGAGCTGCATATTAGGCCTTGCCTTTGTTTCTTCTGATTTTGTGGTGTTTTCTGTGCCCACTCCTTCTGCAATCAGCACCAGGAAGCCTTGACGGCCCTTCCTTCCTTTGAAACCTCTGAAGGGTGAGGAGGTAACTATTTGGAGCAAACCCCCGACTGACTGAAAGGCTTTGGGGATGGTGCCCCTTTTTCTCGCTTTCCAGGCTCATGAGGACACAATTGCCTGGCTTGAAGGAGCTGCTAAAACTCAAAAGGCTCATAAACACCAGTATTAGGGAAGAATGACATGGAAGGGAGAACACTGATGATGGATCAAGGGCAAGGGCTTTGTAGGCAGCTGAAAATTTAACATAGATTTCTTAAATACAACATACTGGAGAACTTCAAAAGAGGTCATTCTGCAACTGCCAGAGTTCCTGAGAGGGCAGAGAAAAGCAACCTCTGAATCTACGCCTCTCTGCACTGCCTGAGGAAGTTTTTACCCTGTTGGATAAAAATAGAAATAACTTCGATGGGTTACTGTCTTCTAAACCAACAGTGAATTCTAAACCTCCGGAACCGACTGGAACATTTCTCAAATTCCCGTTAAAAAAAAAAAAAGAGGATGCAGTTAGTCTGTGTTAAAAAAAGAAATTATGTTAGGGAACACAGTGTATTAAGGCAATTATTTTTAAAAATTTAGGTACAAGACAAGCAAGAAGACAGCTCAGACTTTTTGAGGAGATAAGCTAAGCAGGGAAGACTGTGTTTCTCAATGAACTTTTCAGCCCAGCTGCAATTCCAACTCAGATTGATACAAAGTGCATCCTTTGCAGAAGCCAGAAAAAAGCTTTAACATTTGTACACGTTTGTTTGTTTGTTTCCCGCCAAGCTCCTTTTAGTTGTTACAGTTTTCTACTCTACTTGTATACAAAAGCTTAACCAGTGGCCGTGACAAACGCATCTCAAAACCTTCTCCCCTCCAAGCACATGCTTTATTCTCTCCTGGAATAGGTATAGCAAGTTGGGATGTGAAATGGTCCAGCAAGAGAGGAAAGGCGAATTCCACGGGGTTCTTCTTGAGGGGATGAAATCGAGGCATGAAGGATGCATTTAAATTGTGTTATTGGTTTCAGGTTCCTCCAGCCGTGGCAGGGAGTTAATGACATTTTGGCAGGCACACCTAAGAGGGCAGATCAATAGAGATAATTTGTTTGCAGATAGTACACTGTTATCTCCACACTGAAGTGCACCAAAGAGATGGTTTCCCGGCAGGAAAGCACTCACTTTGCTTTAGAAAAGGAGTGCCTGCAGAAAACCCTGCTGTGCCACCCTCTCTGGTTTCTCAGAGTCCACAGGAGCTGGTGAATTCACGTTCTGGACCCATCAAAGAGAGCTGCTCTTGCAGAATGGCACCAGGTGATGCATGAATAACCTGAATGATGCACTGATGGGGGGCGGGGAGGGGCTGAAAGGAAATAAAGATTAAAAAGGTTACTGAGCTATGGGGTACTGTGATTTCTACCCATCTAGAGCTTTTCTTTTTCTTTACTACCTTTAGCTTTCATTTTAGTCTCAGATGCTCCCGTGTTGCTCCTGCCCGTCCCCTCTTTTTCACAGGCTCAGTCCCTTCCCCTGTTTTCCCACTTTCTCTCACCTAGAATTTGAGATTCCCTGTCCCTATTTTATAGATAGAGCTCCTCAAAAACACTCAGACCCTGAGTATAATGACATGGCACACGACAGGAGTCTCAATAGGAGAGGTCACGATTCATGGCAATAGGCTTGTTTAAATTCAGTTATTTCTCTCTACCTTTCTTATGGGAAAGGAAATCATCTCTGCATGTAAAGTCTCTTAGTGAGGATACAGAGCTCCCACAGTGTCAAACACCTCAGTTCAAGCCTAAGTCTCTGTTACAAGCATTTATGTGCTGCATTTGGCAAACTTATTAAGAGGAAAAAATAATTGATAGGAATAATTTGACATCAGCTAAAACCCACCAAACTTTCTAAGTTTCCCTTTCCCGGGTCCCTCCTAAGTCCTTGCTCTCCTAGGAGAAATGCCAAATGATCAGAGAAGGTACTGAGTGTTGGAAAAGCTCCTGACCAGGACATCACATCTGCTCACCATATCCCAGCCCTGCCTCCATCTCAAATAATGAGGAAAAAAAAAATGTATCTATACCCACCTTTATGATGTATAAGCCTTTCCAGCTTTTTCCTTTTTAATTGACTTTTTCATATCTATACATTAAATCCCACACATGGCTGTTGTGATTGCTTTAGTGCTTTGATTCCCTTTCTGGATACATCTGACCCCAAACTCATAAACCAGCCAAAACTACAACAGTGCTGGAATTACACTGCAAAATGTGCAGGTAAGTAATACCTGGAAGTTCATATATCCAGTCCATGTAGATGATCTGTACTTTTGCCATTTTCTGGGTTCTGTACTCGTGCAGATTTCTTTCTGCTTCACAGTGCCTCCTTAATTTTCTCTGTCTCTTGGTGTTGCCACGACTGTTTCCTGTGACTGAGCATCTGTAACCCTCTGAATGGAAACACGTGCAGGGAACAGACACCAGGGATTTTACATTTCTGCTAGAGACACACTTCAAAAACTTTACAGAGGAGAAAGAACTTGCCAGTGAAAACCGAACAAGCACCCCCTCCTTCAACCTATAACACAGAAACTACCAGATATGTCCTAGTAAAAAGTTAAATTAGCATAGAGAAACTTTAGGAGACCTTCAGAAATAAAAGCAAATTACTCTGTTCCATCTGGCATTGCAGGGTGTGTTTCCAGATATGTAGCAAGCTCTGGCTGATAGCAATATGATTTCAAAAAGTGCATTGATGTCAGGCTCAATTCCTCCTTTATGGACAGGCATTATTTCTGGGAATTAGCTGGAAAAGCAGGCATTTCTCATCTGATTATGGTTGAAAGGCCTGATTAAACAGCCCTTTTGGGTAGAACAGTAGACCTCTATAATAAGACATGGTAAATTATTAACATCATCCAAAGATTTCTGTGGAAATGAAAGAATTTTTTTCAATTCTCAGAACACAAGGACCTGCTGGATTGGAGCACACTGCCATGGAGGGGTTACTAATTCAGAAATTGCCAGGAGCTGTGGTAGCACAGCACAGGCACTTTCATTGTCCTTAAACTTCTTTTTTTAAGAGGTGCTTGGAATTATTTTTGAAGAGTGAGGCTGAGGAAAGCCCTGGGTGGAGCAGGGATGCTCTCCTGTGATTTCAGACTGGGATCTCTTCTCAGCAGTGCTGGCAGACGGCTGGTTAGAAACTGATAGGGACACCATGAGTCTGAAAATGCCTTTGAGCTTCATTTTGCATCCAAATCCAACTGGATATGTTAAAAACTTCCACAACCATTGAAACTTATTTGTATCACTGCACGCAATCCAGTGATTAACGTGGTATTTAGGCTTACACGGAGAAAAGGAGGTTTACCTTCCACCATCTACAAACTTTAGTGTTTAATTCCAGGATTCAGGTCTTGTACTCTCTCACCAGCTTCTCACATCATGAGCTAAAGAGTCTCTGACACTTCCATTATCTTCGGAGGCATTAAGCCATCATCACATTATTCCTTTTGATTTGCTGCTGAAGCACAAACTTTGAGAGTTCCTCCAGACAGCAGACATTTCAGTCATACAAGGGGGCATGAATTAATTAATAGGATATCCTATACCCCAGGACACATACATCCAGCTCTACAAATCAGAAATTCAGTCTTACTGTCGCCTCATTCCCAAAACGAGTGAATATTTGAGTCTGAAATTAATGGGGGAAAATGCGAATTGTTGGAAATCTTCCAGCAGCCATGTGATGGAGAATCTCTCTCAAAGGAATCTCCACAGGGAAATGAATGTAATTAAGGACCAAGGTAATAAACTGCCAAGAAATTTTAACTAGTTAGAGAAGCTTTATTCAAACCCTGAGTTCTCCCAGTGAGGTGAACAGGGAGTGTCATCTGCCTCTGAGCCGCTGCAGAAAGAATTTTAAGTACAAAAAAATTAATATTCTGCATAAACACCTCTGTATTTTCTGTTGCCTCTCCAGATATACCATATCCTACCATATTAAAAATAAATTAATAATATTTGTAGAGGTCTCCCGTGCAGTGCTGGTTGGCACCCTGTCTATCCTTCAAAGAAATCCAAATTGTTACAGGGGAAGTGGAATGTGTTCTCCTTTTCCCGGTGCTAAATACTGTTCTGAATTGCTGCCTTCACTCCAGTAGCAATAATTAAAATTAAGAAATTAGATCAGATACCCCTGGACAGCCCCAGGTCCCAGAAGGCCCTTCAACGTTTTGCTAATGAGGAAGTGCATCAGCCTGAGGCTCTTTATGGAAGGAGGTCACCCCATGAAAGGGTCCTGGTGGCAGAGCATGCTGTAATAAGAGATGTTTTTGTGGCTCCCTGATGGCTTTGACAAAAATACAAATATCAATTTTATCAGACACACTATGGAGTTTGAGCTGGCAGAGTCCTTTTTCTCCGGTGCCTGAGAGTGCTGTAATAAAGAAAATAGGGCAGTGGTTAAGTGTTGACGGGGACTGTCCAGCAGTCAGGAAGCTGAAGGAGCAGAGAGAGGCACAAGAATTAAAATGGTCTTTAGGAGAAAAATGTCTGTGAACAAATCCTATTTGCTTTGTTTATTTGCTGAACTGCATCACATCAGGTCACTGTGACTCCAGGTTTTAAGAGCTGCAGGGATCGTGCCTGCATGAAGAGTATGATTTTACAGGAAACAGAGAAACAAGCTTGAGCCCAGAATAGAAAAAAGGGTGTTTGACTGGGGAAGGAACAGAACAGAAGGAGCAGCTTTCCACCCTAGAGAGTAATGAAACAAATTCAAACCCACTTGGAGCGTGCAGCTCCGTACAATTGCTTAAGAACCACTGAGGCCGAGGAAGGAATTTGAGCCCTTCACTTCCCCCTCTGCCCTCATTCACTCCTTTCCCTATTATGCACATCTCTTCTTATTTTATAACTGGAACACTCACTCTCATAAGTTATGTCTAAGCTGCATTGTCTGGCCGTGTATTGTCTGCAGCTTTGACAAGATTTCAGATTGCCTAATTGCAAAGTTCCAGCTGAGATCCTGGGAATCAGGCAGCACTTGGGAACATGGGGGAAAAAAAAAAAAGGTACTCTCTATTTTGTCTTTCTGAAAAAATTTAAAAGGCTTCCCCAAATATGCTAGACTACAAGTCCTTCAAACAGAATGGGATAAACCTTGTTTACCAGTAAAAAATCCCAGTGTATGCTTTTACATGGCCATCACAGAGGAATCCTTTGCTTCTGCTGAAAGTGATGGGGAACAGCAGCATAAAAAGCAGCGTGGCAAGGGCTGGGGCTGGAGCAGAGAGGGGACCTCAGCTCGGACTCAGCAGCAGAACCTGTACCAGGAGGGAGCTGGGTTTGGCAGCAATAAGAGGACGAATACTCTGAAAAGCAAAAGGAAAAGACAAGGAAAAGATGTATGTGCCTGGAAGCAGTGGGATAAGTGCCAGGTGGAGACTAAAGACAATAGTAGGAACTGAGAAGCTGCTAGCTTGGAAACAGGGTCACGAGAGACAGGAGTTTTTGGGAAGACAATGCTCTGGA
Source organism: Dicrurus megarhynchus (assembly GCA_013399195.1). NCBI lineage: Eukaryota > Metazoa > Chordata > Aves > Passeriformes > Dicruridae > Dicrurus > Dicrurus megarhynchus. Next base: position 34,614 of record VXAD01003125.1, read on the forward strand.
AAGTGTGGGACTGAATGAAGGCTGGGAGTGCGACGGCCAGGACCACGCAGAGAGTAACAAACAAAGCCCCCATGTAAAAATAGATGGGTTTGGGGAACAGAAATAGAATTGATGCTTTGGATGGAAGATGAAGTTGGGCCAAAGTGTGCAGTAAAGGAATTCATAAAAGATTTTGCCAACCCGGCTGGTTATAAATCTGAGGCTGAAAAAAAATCTTTCTACATACTCAAAAGTCACATATGTAGCAAAAAAAAGTTTATTGTCAAATTAACCATGGAAACAGTTTCTGGAGCAGGAGTTCCTACGTCTGCTTCTCAGTAAAGCCTCTCAGCCATCTGAATTCCTTGTGGGTCACCATCTGAATAAAAAACATATTTTATCTGAAAATTAAATTATTTCCTAGACTATTTACCATTGCCTCATGGACCAGTAGCTTGAGAATCAAGCCATTTTTGGAGAGATTTTTAGAGGGCACAAGACTGAAGGAAAAGATTGCAGCAGGAGCTGGGCAGGAACTTCCTTATCTTGGGAGTTCTGCCAGCTGTCCCTGTGGTCTGTAAATTGTCGTCTTTGTGTCCATTATCACTGGACATCCCTCTTCCCCAGCTTTGTCAGCCCACCTTGGGCTGAGATCACTGAAGCATGTCCAGCCCTAAACCTTAACAAGGCAGTTCTACCCACAAGTAATTTATTTTTTTAACACCTGGGCATCACTTACTGCTTGTTGGCTGCTCTCTGTTCCACCAATTAAATCTCCATTCTTGTTGATTAGGCTTGAAAGTATCAAAGAACAAAGAACATCCTTTCTTGAGAAAATTTTACATGTTCAGCACTGTCAGAGGAAAGGTAAGATCTGGGACTAGAAACATGGGGAAGGGAAGATGAAAAGAGGACAATATTTTGATTTGAGAGATTGAGCTGATAGGACAAAAATGTGTAGAAAAGACAAGGAATAAGGAATGAGGAAAGCTGACTCTAGGTGAAAAAGAGGCAGAGAAACATCAAAATAAGGGAGGTCTGTCTCCAGAGGTTATGGTGGTCTGAATCTCCATGGTGATGCCAACAAACAAGACATTGTGAACTTCCACATTTGTAATGAAACATGTCAAGTCTGATTATTTATTGTCCTGGTTGCATTCCTTCAGTATATGGATATTTTACTGAAGATAACTATACCAATACAGGTTTTAAGTACTCACAGAAAATCCAAGATGGTTTTCTAAATTTTCCCCCTTAAAAATCTCCAAGAATTTGGATGCTTGCAGCAGTGTTATACTGAGAACAGTGTGCTCACACTGTGCTGGGAATAACAGCCCTGAGAGGGCTCTGCCTGGCAGAGAGATTTGCCCTTGGTACATCTTCAGTGCGAGTGGAGGCTCTGGCATCTGTTTTCTTTCCATGTCTGTGTTTTTATTGAAGTTCCTTTCAGAGTGCCTACGGAAAAGTAGAAGTCAGAACAACGATGAAGAGACCACTACAGGCAAATACATTCTATACCACAGAAAATATTCTTTAGGCTCTGGCGCTGGGAAATCTGGTATTGCCCTGCAGTGCAGGTGTGAAATAATGAGCATGTACAATATTAAGAGCTGTTAGATGTGTACACTGTTCCAGGTCAAACGGGTGTAAAGGCCACACCACTACTAATTTTTCATGCTCCTACTGAATTTCTGAGTGTTGTGCAGGACACGTGATGGGGATGAGCACAACACCAACAGAAGTGTGACTGCAGCTGGAATTGTCTTTGCCTATCGGCCAGGGAAAGTCTGCAGGGAGCAGCAATAGCTTTCATCAGAATAACAGCCATATTTGGGGGGGAAAAAAGTCTAGACAAAGCCATAGAGACCCATTTGGCTTTTTATGTATATGTCTCTCATGGCAATAGATTTGTGATTTTCAGATAAGACATTAGGAACTGGGGTTGTGCAAATCTAAACTTTTTCTTTCTTGTTGCCTTTTGAAGGCATTCACCAAAATGAGTCACTTATAGAAGAAATACCATGAATTCTGGGTAGGAAAGGAAATATCAGCTCACTAAGGGATAGATACATGTACAAGGATGATTATTGTTTACACAGTTTCCAGAAGTACAAAAGGTGGGAGCTTTCATTAGAACTAAGGTTATTCAATGAGCAACAAACCGAAGATCGCTGCCATCGGAAGCCATAAATTCATGGCAGCATCAATTTCCTAGATGCAAAGGAAACCCTACCAGAACATCCTGGCTAGACAATACATGGACACTTTTTCTGACTGAATTTAAAATTTTCCCTGTTTGTGTTCACAATTTAAACTGAAAGACCAGGCTGTTTCATTAAGAGCATTACTGCAGATGTGAGGAGCCCATGCAACTACTGACACCACAAAAACATAGGGTGAAATCCCGCTTGGATTAAGTTAATCATTTTACTCTACAACAAAACAATCCCATCCCATTTGGGAAGACAAATGCATGGGTTAAATCTCACTGAGAGAGAATCATGGCTTCATGCAGAAAAATTTATTAGTCAAATCCACAACCTGACCAAGAATTCAGGCTGATATTCAGCAGTTCGGCTGCAGAGCTCTGCTGGCTGTTCAATATGTTTGCCAGAGGAATTCTAGTTCCAAATAAATTAACATAATATAGGTTTTGCCTGCAAAGGAAAGTGACAGTGGTTTCAGTAGGATTTTTTCTTTAAACCAATTTCATTAAACATCAAGCAAATCCACGTGTGGACACAGTTAAATTGATTTACAACTGGCTTCTGTTGATCTAGCTTGATTCAGAGGGTGGAGTTTGATATAGCAGCTATACATTGATTTAAGTGCATCTACACAAGACTGAAATCGTTGATTTAAACAAACTGAAAATAAGACTTCAGTTAAGCCACTTTTGCAATACTTTAAACAGCAGGTTAGGTTTTACTAAGCAAATCCTCACTGAGGAAGTTGACAGACACTTTTCAAAAAAATAGGAGATTCAAATCAATCCCAGTTCAATTTTAAGGAACAGACATGAGGCTTTCTATTTGCACAAAACCACCAAGGATCAACTCAGGTGCTGACCTGAAAATTTTCTTTTTTGACTTATGATCATTGTGTTGTAAAACTGACCCTACATTTAAAGGGGTTTGATCAATTTAACCTTCCATTAATCCTCTTTTTTTTTTCTCTTTATTGACTTAATTTTTACATGTACTTTCAACATTCTCCCATTGCCACAATGATTGTTTCTTTGTACTTATAGAAAAGATATATTAAGTATTCCAGTAGCTGTGATCATCTAAGCCTGTGAAGGACACTTAAAACCCAGAAGTTTTGATCATCAGGACTCTTTCTTACGGTGCATAGAAGAAAAAAAAATGAGATTTTGCTAAGATACTGAATAGCTTTCCTTATAGGGATGTTCAAGTCACGCTCCAAAGTCCAGTGGTTCCAGAGGGAACAGGATTTCACCCTGTACTTTCTCTTTGCTTAGTTTAATGTTCAATGTGCCATCAGTGGTTAACCAGGACAAATTTGATTTGTTTGGTGAAAGCAGAACCATGGTGACAACGATTTCTCTCCTTATTAGCTTTAATAATAGAAAGTTGTTGTCACCTGCTGTCACAGACAGGGAAGGGAGGTGAAGAAAAGGCCACCAATCTGCAGTCATTTTATGGGTGAAAATGGTCTTCATTTTGATGGTGTTCTTCACAATTCCAATTGGGGCTTTAGACAAAAGGGGTAGGGAGCTTTATCTGGGAATCCAGAATGTCCATGTTCTTAGGTAATATTGGATTCCTTCTGCTGGAAAATTTAAGGTGTCACATCATCTCATTTTTCTCGTTTTTAAAAAAAAACCCAAAACATTATAATATAATGTACGTCAGGAGGCAAAATATTTTTCTAGCCTCAGAGATAAGTCATCTTTCATAGTCGTGATTAAATGATATGTGAAAAGGGGCTGACCTTTGAGGCAGAGCAATTTTCACTTATAAAAGGGAAATTTTGACAGGATGCTCTTGTGAGGCCCCTTCCAGCAGGTTTCTGGAGAAGGCTCCTTATGTCATTACCAGTCCCCCAAGGTAAACCACTTGTGCACTAGAGAGGCTGATGCAGAGTAGTTTTTAGCTGCCAGCCATTTCACAGTGCTATTGCTGCCCCTTCATGGATTTTGGGTGGCCTCAGGGCTGCTCCAGACTCCACATCCAAACAGAAGAAGAACAACGTGTTTGCTGTCTGCTCAACAGAAAAAAGTCTGCGAACAGCAAAGTGGTGCATGGAGCCTAACAGAGATAAGGAACTAAAGGCTGGCTAAGAAGGTTACAGTGAATTTTAACAAACACTGAGAAAAAGGAGGAGGAAAGCAAAACTGACAAGAGCAGAGTATGCTGGATTTCTCTCAACCTTCTATGGGGTATAGAGATGTAAGTATATTAAACCCCCAAATAATAAAATGTAAATCCTGATTTCACTGAAGTCAATGATAAAACTACCACTAACCTAAACAAAGGTAGAATTACTCTCACAGTGTACTTGTCACTGTGCAATGTGCTGGTCACTATTATACTCTGCTGTAAGCATCAAAAAAATATGACTGACCCTGGGATTATTTCACTGTTACCCTTCTTATTTTCACTGAGCTGCGGTTCCACTTGCCAGGGAGGCACACATACCTAATCTCTTTCAGACTAAGGCAGTGTAGATATGCTTGAAAATCAAAAGACACAAAAAATTCTGGCTTAACACTATAGAATGTTGTTCAGACCTTAGCTGAGAATAGTTTCAGGATGTGGCTGAATATAAACACAATAAAACCAAGTGAAATAAAAGGGGACTTTAGAGTAGCCATTTCTATCTGCAGCCTACAAACTGCTATAGCACTATAAACTCCTCCTAAAAACCTAGAAAAGGCAATGAAATAAAGCATTTATATTGCCAATCAATGTAAATTCACTCTGCTGATGCCTGCACTGGCCATGTGAATTTGTGAGAATCCAAAAATTCAAAGGAGTTGAAAAATCAAATATGTTAAAACAATGATATTACTGAACCTGATAACAAGATGTCATGAATGGACATAGAAAATGAGAGTGATCAATATTTATACAAAATACTACTTATAACAAAATAAAAAAAAAAGCAGCAAACCATTTTAACAAGGGACTAGGATTTGGATGCAAATCTATTCATTCAAGGTACCTTCCTCAGGCTGACGTCCATGTCCTTTTGATAGACTGGAAACATGTACAAGAATGGATTCTTTGGGGTTACTAAAACTGGCTACTAAGGCTGGTTCCCTAAGGAGAAGAAGCTTCTTTAATCATAGCTTTTGAGTGCTTGTTTATCTTATCTTTCCCCCAGTAACTTCTGAGGGGTCAAAGTTCATCCAAACTTGACCAATAATTAAGTTCCTACAAGTTTTTAAGCACAGTCAGGCAAAAAGAACAAGAGAGTACGAGCCCCTTGGTGAGGGAGAGAACCTCCAATGTGACTTTTGCTTTGCGTGATGACAGAGAATTCACACAGAAAGCAAACCCACCAAGTGCCATTGTCTTCAGTCAGACCTCAAAATCACTGCAGGACACTAACCCCTAAAAATGTTGGTTTTATTACCTCTGGCAGCCCTAGAATTATTTGTTCTGAGAATAGATATAACAATGGATTGTATTAGTGATTAGGAGTTTTGCTGCTGTCTCAAGGGTATTCAGGACTTGGACCTTCCTCGCGGAGGGCAAAATCTGCAGGGCACACGCTCCATTAAGAGCAGATGATGTGGCCCAGAACTCTTGATCTGTAATCAGGCTGGGGTGACAAGAGTACACAGTCCTGTGTTTTTAATGATTGTAAGACTTGTTGATTTACCCAAAGGTTGCAAGTTCCCCAATAGCCTTGGCTTTGATTAGGATGCCAGGTTGAAAAAATCTGTGATAATTTACTGGAAAATCTCAGGCTCAGTTCTGGAAAGAACGACACTAACTGCAGTGACTGAATAGGTGTTCGCCCTGTTTCAGCCTTGTGGGATGTCAAGACATATGTTCACTTACTACAATAATACTTTAAAATCATAAAGGCAATCAGGTCATCTCGAGTAGGAGTGATTGGTTTGAACATCTGAGCTGATTGGCTCTTAACAGAATAAACTGGGTTTTACTACACAGATTTTATACTGGGAATAATTTTTAAGCAGCTGGAGCTAAATTACAAAACTGTTATTTTTGTTAGGTGAGGACTATAGGATCTGAGGAGGTGAGCTAAGTTTTCTGAGCATTTTCCTGCTGGACTGCAGAATCATCTGCTGCACCAGAGGCATCCTGTGGCAGCAGAAGTGCCTGGCGGCACAGCTGATGCTGGGCCGGTGATGTTGCTTAGCAACTTCCCAGGGATGGCTTTGACAATTAACTCTCTTGTGTGTCGGGTGTGTGCTGGGAACAGGGAAAAATGGAGCAAACAGCCCTCCAGAAGAGACCCCAGGAAGGCTGCACACGCCCATCTGCAGCAGGACTCCAGCCAAAGAAGCCCTTGTGTGGTAGCTGTTTCTTAAGCAGAAGTTTTTCTGGATGCCCTCATTCTTTCCACACAAAATATAGCATAAATTCTAAAAGGATTAATAATACCAAACTGTGCACACCTGTTACAGAACAAGAACATCTGCATGGGCATTGCTTCAAAAAACGACCTCCTCCATTTGCGTTCACACTTGAATCTGAAATTACTCTCAAGTGTGAAAAGCCCTCATTCGACCTGAGCCATTGGCCCAACCACAAAACCACTTTGTTTTGCCCACCACATATTATTTTTGCTCTTCATCTGAAGCCACACTAAGCTGTGCCTTGGTCTGAGTCAAGGTGTCCCAAGACACTGAGAATGAATGACGAAAATGGTGAGTTCCCATCTTCAAGATGGTACAGGGTTGCTCCACAGCTGGGCCACAGTCACAGTCCTCTCCCTGGCTTCTCCCTCTCACTTCTCAGGGAAAACCACCTGTGTCCCAGTCCGTTAAAAAAGATTCCAAAAGAGTCTCAGATCTCTTATAAGGAAGAAAAACAGCATTTCCTGTGTGCTTTGCAATATGGTTTCTTAAGAACGCTGAAAGCCAACATTTTGCAGGAAATTGCAGTGAAGGGAAACTTGGAAGTAAATTTACATTTTTTGTAGTTTTAGAAAAAAATCTCTGAAGGACAGCCTTTCTTCCTGCAATAATTAAAAGAAGCTACAGTTCCCTTTCAATCAGGATGCAACAGTTTTAATACACTTTAAACATGAACTGTGGAAAGAATCTGATAATACACCTGAAAAAAACCAACCAGCTTGTTTTGTAGCATTCAAAAATAGCTACAGTCTCTTCTGCAATTCAACATTCAATCATTTAAAACATTACAGAGCTCTTGTCTTCCGACTTTCCAATCAGCTCTTGCCCAGGAATGACGCCTTATTATTGCAACTGCTTCTTTTGTCTGTTGAGTCATGTCATTAAAAAAATGATTTCTTGGTGGAAAAACTGCCCTAACGCCAATGAATATAATTTTGGAAATTATTTCATCGCATGAAGGATTTGACATCGTTTATACACTGACTGATTTTTAACATGGCAGTGATTTATGATCTACCAAAGAAAACACCCAGCAAATGAAAATGCTCTGCGAAGACTGTGCATTTACATAATGAGTTTACATTTAATCAGGAGCTGAATATGCATAAGCACAGCCTGTTTTGCAGGCTGAGCTCTGCCCACGTATGTCAGCTGTCATGGCACTCCAGACAAGCCGTTTCCATGCCATCTATCCAGGGGTTCCATGGCTCCCAGGCCTCGGACACTGCTGGAAAACAGCACAAAGCAGCACTGCCCAGGTCCCCAGGAACACACCAGGGGACCAGAAGTCCTTTTACTTTTAGGTTTTGCAAGTACAGCAGCACCACTGCTCTCTTTACCATCATGTATAGGCAGAGAGAGAAAGGAGAAAATATGCAGCCCTAAACTAGAGTTGATCTGATTATTAATATCAGGAAAGAGCAATCTGACAGAGTGTCTATGAGAGGTGAGGTATAAGCTGGAAACACCCTGCCTACTGGAGCTTTCCACTACCAGCACCAGGCTGAGAGAATTCCCACAGCCTTCATTTCCTTGCTTCTGTACTGGTTATTTCCTTGGTAAATATAATTGGGGTTTTTTTCATTGTCTTCTACAGTGAGATTTTATCCTCTGTCAGAAATAAATTGGCCAAAAATGTGCAATCTCTCTTGTGGAATTTTCAGCGATTGAGGAAGAGTTGAGTGCCAAGAAGCAGATCCCTCTGTGGACGCACTTGGAATATTCACTTTCAGTTTCCAGGCTGTGGCATCAAAGATACAAACTCCCACCAGCTTTGGGCTGTAGATATTAAACCCAAGCTGTGTTGAACAAAATTGATTCTGAAGTTAGTTTTTCAGCTGTTATTAATGTTCTTGTTTTCTGAAATATTACTTCAAACAGATATGAAAACCTATGTCATTGCCACACATCCATCCTCCCACTCACACACTGTCTATTGAGGTATGTTATCTGGCTGAAAATTGAGTTAATTCCCAGGCTGAACGAAGTTCATAAAACTTTCAGAAAAACTGGGCTGGATTTTATGAGCATGAAGCCATGTTACAGCTTGGGAATGAGATCAGGGCAAGCTCAGTTTCTCTGGAAGTGTTGTACATTCTTCTCTGTCTTGCTTTGAATTTATGAATTTCCTCAACTTCTACATTAAATATAAGGTGGGAACGTGCTTGAATTCAGTAGAAGAGCAACACACCCATGGGATACTCTCCAGTCCCTTGTAGCCCAATGGACACTCAAGATCCAACTGAGATTTTATCTCAGGCTGTTGATCTCAATAAAAATACTCCAGATATCTTAAAGAGTTCTCTTCACCTCTGCTGGTCAGAGTAGGAGGAGTATAATTAAGTTTGAGTTCTTACTAAGATGGAAGATCGAAGGCCTCTTCTCAAGCACTGATGGAATAAGGAGCTGAAAAACTGTTTTCTTTAAATGTATTTGGTGGAAGGCAAAAAAAGGATGTTTTTCGGGGACTATACAACACCACATGGAATTACAGGAAAGAAATCCAGGCACATGCCATTTAAAATCTGTTGTGAATGAGTGTTATAGTCACTCTGAGATCATAGTGCAGACCGAGGAGGAGGGGGATGCACCACCACGACACCTAACAAAGAATCACACTAAAGGGAAAGAGCAAGCTCTTTTTCTAGCCTTCTCAAACAGTAAAAATACTCAGGACTGCATTTAGGATATGTGCAAAATATTTACTCTCCCAGCAAGTGATGTCCTTTGGGTGTGAAATGCAGTGTATTGGCAGGAGAAGGGAGAGCTCCTACTGTCTCTACTCGTGCATAATGTTACTCCTCCATGAAAGAGAGTTTGGTTTGCACAGTTATCAATTTGGCAGACTCCTCACACAGAAAACCCTGCTGTACTGCCTGCAGAAGAGAATCTTTTCTGTTGCTTTCCATAGCTACCAGGCCCAGTTCCTGCAAAACAAACCCAGGAATCAATAGAGTCTCTGAAGCAGCTTTCACCTCTGACTGCATCTTGCACTGTCAGGGGCTCTCAAACTGTGGTATACAAACCATTTCCAAGTGCTGTGCCTGCGTGATGCTGCAGCTGTGGTAGCTGGAATTGAATCCCAAATCATTAAACAGCACCGAGTGAAAAGCAGGAAGTGCTCAGGCAGCTTGGGGAGGCTGCACATCCCTGCAAGGGGTGTCCTAGAAAGAGCAAGGTGTGCTGTGAATCAGGGTTGGGGTGGGTCTTAGCTCCACATTATGCCCAAACACAGACCTCAGGACGAACAGGTGTCCTCTGCTCTTCTTGTACAGCTGCTGCCACTGCTGACAGTGGTACCTGTCACTGCCAGGGATGACAAAATCCAGTAAAAGAAAGTTTGGTCAGTATTACTTATGACCACAGACACAAAATGGAGGCAGCAGGGAAGAGTGGAAAATTAATGGCGAGTCTTAATGAATTTCCACTAAGCACCTTTCATCTCATACATCACACATTAATGCAGTGTTTAAAATTTTATTTCTTTAATAAAGAAACTTCTAAATTTTAACTTCTTTAAGTCAGTAATAGAAAAATTAAATTATGCATTATTAATAAAGTAGCTTGCAGAGAGGCTTCCAAAAAGGTGAACAGAGTTTCCAGAGGAGATATGTAGAAGTTGAGATGGCGATGCTAAACAAGGAAGAAAGTGTTTGGGACCCTTTCAAAAGTGTTTCTGGACACTCTCAGGATTTACTGCTGGGATGGCAACAGTCAAAGCTGGTGAGAGAATAAAACTGGGGGTAAAGCTGGCTTTGTTGTTCAGAACTGGTCAGTGATAACTCCCAGTCACAGTGTGTGTTAGGCAGAGATGTGGCTTATCTGGTAATTTTTAGGTGAAAGAGAGTTCTGTGGGATTCATCAGTGTAGAGACAATTAGACCTCATAAAAACCACACAAAGCACCTGTTGCTATTACAGCCATGGAGACCTGTAATTGTTTCACCAGCAGGAAACTGCTAAAGCAGCTCTAAGCCTGTGGCCACGTAATCCAAAGCAAATCCAGCACTGAAATGTATGTTACTGCACATCAGCTGGGCACCAGGAGGGTTCATAGCCCTTTTTGACCTATGCTGATTGAGAGCTTCATTTCTTTAAGCTGATTTGCCTTCTTGGATGGATTAAAAAGTTCATGAACACAGACACAAACAGAAGTTTTCAAAGCTGTGGTAATTTAACGATTGCAAGTCATAAAGAAATATCCCCACTTTTCTTGTCCTGTCAGGGCTGGGGTGAGGTGACGATGGTGCCAAAGAAAGAAGATTGCTTTTGCAGGCTTGCTGGGGTAGGGACAGGGCCTTGCAGTGAGGTATACACCAAGTCAGACAAAGTCAGGCCTCCTACTTCACTGCAGTAATAAATAACCACTGAATTAAAACAGAGAAGGGCAGTTACCCAGGATCTTGAGAAAGATTATTTTAATATGGAGCAGAGTACTGCTAAAGCAATCAAATAGCTTGTAAAAGACCCCAAAACTCAGCAGGATTTCAGCATCTGCACGTAGGCAAATCTATCAACACTACTTTTTCTNTTGCTGCTGCCCAAGTTCCTTTCACACCCTGCCACACACACTGAACTCTGCCTCCAGCTCAGAGATGGCTCTTCTCAAGCAGGAATGGAGGAGAAGAATGGAAACGTGTGGCAGAGGTTTGGGAGAGAGGGAAGCTTCTCTGTAAATCGTGACATGGGAAGTATAAAAATTATTTCAAAGTGGCAAACCAAGAATCCAACTCACCCAGTGTCAAAATCCTGTAAAAAAGGCATTATAGATTCTGAATGCAACAAAGCAACAAAAGTATACCTTGATTTTGTGCCAGCAAGGTCTTAACTCGCTTATTAAGGTTAGAAGCTGCTGATATTAAACTGAATTTCCTTTACTGTATGGGATACATGTCCTCTCATGACCTACATCATGGAAAACATTTTTCAGTATATATTGTGTGAAACTTCAAATTTTTTTTTTTTTCCAAAATATTGCATATTTGGGTGGGATAACAAGAGATAACATCCAGACCTGCATATAGAACACTCATTCCAGTTGAGTCTTTACAGCTTCCCAAATATAGGAGACAGAGAGGATGCTTTGTTCCTTTTTTTTTTTTTTTTTTTTGCACCTATTTGTAGAAGAGGCATCTTGCTGAGGGTTAATTAACAATCCAACCTGGGTAAGTCAGATATTTCCAAAGAGGTGACAAGAGAGGTGATTTCCCCTCAGGTGGATTTGCTACTCGTGTTCAATTCATACAGAGAGACGCAAGTTCTGCAGGTGATTTGAGATTATCGGCATCATTCTGATTAAATTTCAAAAGCTTTGAAAGGCTACTGCTGCTTACAAGATTCACTTCTAAACCCTGGATGTTTTCTCTAGTTAACTGTCTCCTCTCTCATACATTTTTAGAGAATTACACTACTAATGATGGGATTAATAGTAAGCCATTTCACTATAAATGGGTTGGATGTACTGCTACTATCTTGAATTTATCTGCATTTGGCAAGCACATCCCTGCCCTTGTCCTTCTTTTCAAAAGAAATTTAGTATGGCAGAAATAAAATATCTTCAAGGTAAACCTGTGGGATAGGACTGGATGCCTTTCATAAGAAGGGAAGATAAGCAGACTTTCCAGAAAACAGGAATTGGACAAAGCTACAGGGGTTTCTGTTTGCTGGTTTTCCCCCCACCTTCTAGTAACCACAGTAGTTGCTTTAATTCTGAGAGCTCAGCTCAGTTAAAGGGCAAAGTCTCACATATTTACCTTTGGGCTCATCAAATCTGGCGAGTTTGGTTTGGGAAGGCCTTGGCTCTTGGCCACTGCTCCAGCTCGGATCCCAGTGACCTGGTGGTGCTGCTGGGCGTGTTCCCAGCCGGTCATCCCAGTCTCCCCAGGGCCAGCTGCCTCTCAGCCTGGCACTGCACGGGCAGCAGAGCTCGGTCTGAGCCAACTCAGTCCAAACCAAGTTCGTGTTTTGCTTTCTGTAAAGTGGTTGGAGAATTGGGCAGCACTAAAATGAGGCAGGGAAAAGACTTCTGGAATCATCTACCCCTTTGCCACAGAGCCAGTGAAAGGCAGTCTCCAGCATTCTGCTCGGCCTGAAGGCATCTGGAGTGGGATCCTGCATTACCTGAGAGAGCAGATGGAGATGCTGAAGGGTTAAAACCTGCTTCTTCCAGGGAAGAAACTCACCCTCTGAGGGGAGGTCAGGGACAGGATGATTCCCATGACTCACCTTTGGGTAATGGTTCAAAAGCAGTGTTTGGGGAGTTGTTATGGACTGTGTTATTGGCCATATAAATCACCAAGGGTTCCTGGAACAGCTGAGGGCCTGACCTATTGCAGCAGGCATTACACTGCCTGAACAGGGCACAGGAATTAAGGGACATTACTTTGAGCTTCTGCTTAGCTTTGAGGTGAATTATTGCAGAAAAAAGTGAGGGAAGGAAAAAAGATTGATTTTACTTTTGGCAAATATTTGGCCACCAGGATCTACTCACCTGTCATTTGTCTTGCCTTGAGAATTGGCCTTTGCAGAATGAAACAAACAAACACTGCTACACTGTGTGGCATTTTGCAGTGACACATAAGCCTCGCTGAGGATAACAGACATTTATAGAGCAATTCATATGACTTTAAAATTATCCACCTTTGCTTTATCATTGTTTAATCTACTAGTTGGCATTTGTTATTTGAAATGTAGACAGAAAGGTTGTGCTGCTGATAGCTATGTGGAAAGCCTGCTGTGTGTTAAGACTTATTATTTGTGTGCATTCTAAGATCCTCTCCGGGACAGGTTTCCACATGGACAACTAAAAGCAGACTGCCTTCCTCCCCTACTCCTTAGAAGGTGCAGAGAATGGCTGCACCCACACAGATTCCCCAAAAGATGCAAATAATTCCCCAGAAGAACAATATACACGACAGTACAACCTTCCACTGCATGGGGTAAGCTGGAAATAGAAAATATAAACTGCTCTGATTATACCCACCTTGTTCCTGTTCCCTTGAGGGGTCACTGCCAGTTGCCAAAGGTTGGCATAGTGCTGCAGCTTCAAATAAAGCTGCTGTGTGGACAGACGAAATTCAGGGACATGAAGGCAGCCTACTCACACTGAACTCCTTGACAGCTCATCCTTCACATTTCCTGCCACCCACTCACACACAACACTCCCTGCCTTGCCAGCACAAACATGGTGAGACAGGGAATTGGGCTTTAATTGCCAGAAGTCTTATCCTGTGGTACTTTCTGGGAGATAGCAACTTCACAGCCAACACCTGTGAAGCACAGTGAGGACTTGGTCACCACAAAGAGACAGAAAATTTTCCTGTATTCTGTTGGAATAATTCAATTCTTGGTGAGTTTTCAGCTAAAGCCCATTATCCTTCAGGAAGAGCGAATTTGGAAAATTAATGTCTGTATTCTCATCCTCACCGTCCCATGCTTGCCTTGCTTCAGTACCACAAAACAAATAAAAGGATAATTTGATTTCCTAGCTGACAACATGCAGAAGAAAACTCCAGGAATAGAGAGTTATTTATGCCTGAATGTAGGGCTCGCAGTCGTATTTATGTAGTTGGATGAGCATTCTGACTATCAGGGTTATTATCACACGAAGATTTTTAAAGGCAGCTGATCCAAATAGCTTCTACAGAGATGTCACTCAATCCCAGCTCTCTTCCCTTCTTCTGGGGTCCAGGAAGCCTTCAGCAAGAAGATGATGTACACCTTTGTGTGAGCTAAATCTTGAGAAATTTAGTTTGAGACCGAAGCAACATGTTTTACTGACAATCACAAAGCAGATGACTATTTTCACACGAGTTCTAGGCTTATCTCCAGCTTCTGAAGTGCATTAAAACTCCATGCAAATCTGGGAATACGCTGACAGTCAGAGCCTCACGACCATACCCAACAATTCTATTGTTATACTGCTCACACTCGCTCTTCCAAAGAGAAGACCTTGAGCCCTGGAGTGAGAACAAGGTCAGGTTTACAGTCAGGAGTTTGTGGAAGCTGCACGTGTCCCTGCTGCCAGGTAGGGTTCCTGTGAGAGTCTGTGGTGACCTCCACCCTCAGTGGGAAGGTGAAAACACGACCCAGCAATGCCACACTGAAAATGGAAACAGGGCTCTTTGGCTTCTAAAGGCCTTTTCAGGAAAGACAGAACAGTTGTTTTATTCAAAAGATCAGATTTTTTTTTCTGATGTGTTTTTGGTATATTCTTATATTTTTGATATATTTTTGGTAAATATATTAATAGCTCTAACACTACTTTAAGAGCAATTTAGTTTTTTTCCTTAGGATGCGAGGGTCTCCTATCTCAGGGCACAGACATGATTGCTGCAGGGACAGGGAGGAAGGGAATGTCTTGGTGTTCCTTGGAAGCATCAGACAGCAGCAGTGCCAGAGATGAGATACCTGACTGAGCGGGCCAGGGGCTTGGTGAGAAGCAGCAAAGCTCATGGTCCTGCTGAGATCAGGAACTGTACCCAAGGATTTCTCCCAGGAAATCAGTGACAGGATGAGAGGAAACAGCCTCAAGCTGTGCCAGGGGAGGGTCAGGTTGGACATCAGGAAAAATTTCTTTATGGAAAGGGTGCTCAGGCACAGGAAGGGGCTGCCCAGGGACGTGTTGGAGTCCCCATCCCTGCAGGTGTCCAAGGAACGACCCACCCCAGTGCTCTGGGCTGGGTGACAAGGTGGGGATTGGTCACAGGCTGGACTCTATGACCTGGGAGGTCTTTTCCAACCTCAGTGATTCTGTGAGAATTTTGTTTTCAGGCAATGTTAAATGGATTCCACCCTATGGAAACGCTGGAGTCAACAAGGGGTACAAAACCTAGACAAGCTTTTGAGCCCAAAATTCAGAGGTGGAAGGCACAGGCTTTAAAGCTGGACACAACTGAGTACAAATGCGAGTGAGCAGACTTCTGTCTGCTGGACTGGATGTGTTAATAGTTTAGATAGTGAAATAAAATGTAGTTGGTACCTGGGCAGTGACATTAAGAAGGAGGGACATGTTGAGCTGGGTAAGGCAGCCCAGGGAGGGACAGGGAGGCAGTGAGAGCACCAGTGACAACTCGTGGCCCTCCCGTGCCAGGTTTCAAGCAGCGGTGCTTCCTTTCCTGTGCTGTGACGCTGCAGATGCTGGAGACTGAAGGATTAAGAAGTGTGACATTTTCACAGCGTGAGCCTCAAGCCAGCAGGCTCTGAAATCACCAAGTGTCCAAACAGTTTTCACTGTGCTGTCATCCATTCCCCGCCAAGAAAGAGTGGCGGGAGGAAGGAGCTGCCTCCGTGTGTGAAACGAGAATAGCAGAGCTCCTGCTGGGGCAGGAACTGTATTCACGAGGCACATAAACCAGGTGACAACAGGAGCACCTGGTCCTGCCCCAAAAACTCTGCTAACACAGCTAGCGCAGCTCTCCCAAGATGGATGAGGCTCACGAACCGAAACGTGGCTATTACAGAAGGAAGCAATATGTGTTGTTGTATGAAATGCAGGGAAATCGGCCCTTATCTGGGGGAAAACAAATAAAAAAGATAAAAGCAACAAGCTCAGAGGACCCAGAAGGCCTAGGAGACTTGCAGATGTCCATCCATAGGAGCTATAGAAAGTGTCTAAACCTATGAAGACCAGCCAGTCCCAGCTTTTCCTGGTGCCTTTTCCTGGTCTTAAAATCAAGAGTCAAACATGGTTAGAAGGGAAAAAGGGATTTTACCCTGGTATTTATTGTAAGGATCCTTAGGTGCACCACGTCCAGGTTGAATGCACCTCAATGCACACTGCAGTGCTCCCCCACAAACATCTGGTATAACTTTATCGGTCTTACCAATTAGCATATCTATCATAAATTCCTCAATGAGAGGCTCCAGTGAGCCCCCTCCCCAAGGAACCTTCCCCTGGATGGTTCTATCTTAGTTTACAAAATGTGTTCTGGAGAGGACCTTGGGGTCTGATCCCTAACTACAAAACCTCTAAAATGTTTAGTCTCCTAGCTTAACAAACAAGTCCAAGAATATAGGCAAAAGCACTAAGGAATACAGAAGTTGAAAAAAGGTATAAAAAGGGTTTGAAAGAAAAGGCAAAAAATCACCAGCCCAGGTGCAGCAATGCATTTTACCCAGATGTGTGGGGTTAGTTACCAGGAGGAGACATCGCAGGGTCAGATGTGCTGAGCAGTGTCTCCACCAGCACTCCCCTGGAGTCCCTCTTCCCAGCTGCTGGAATCAGAAAATGAGGAAGAGAGAGGCTGAGATGCCTAACCCAGCTCTGAGTCAGGAGCAGTAGAGCCACATTAACAAAATACCCATTTTCAGGGCTAATGAACCTAGGCAAGGCACCACATTAATTCAGCCCCCACCCCACAGGTCAGATTAATCTTGTCCTGATCCTTTATGCTGTCAAAACATGCCCTGAGATCTCAGAGCTGACCCTGAGCAGGAGGCTGGCCACAGACCTCCTGAATTTCTCCATGATGCTGTCAAACCACCCATTTTGAAATCTGGTGGTGACATTGCAAAGTTCCTTCCTACCAGTAAAAAGGGTGTGCCTGATTTCTGCTGTGTTTTTTCCCCTGAAGAGCACACGTCTTCTCACAGGTTCAGGGCAATGGAAAGCCTTTTTATCTAGAAGTCAGATTTTTTTAATGTACTGTAAACACATTGCCTCCACAGGGAATTAATGTCATTTTGGTGGGATTACTGAAGGAAATAATACTTATCCAGTGGGAGTGAGCATGGTTTTGACCACTAGTTTCAAAATGACTAAATTAAAAAGATCGAGTGATGGATCATATCAGCAAGTAAGCTAGATACAAGCTACAGATCAACAAAATGCTACAAAATTTTAATTGCCAGAAGTAATTTTTGGTTCCAATCAACTTTTTTCCTGTCTTTTTTCTTAGTAAAATTTTTTTCTGAGTGTGAATTGGAATATTTATAATGAAAAGCGTCATTAGTCCTTTTCTAGGACAGTCTTCAATTAAACTAAATATAGCCATAAAGTCCTCTGTTAGATAAGGTAATAGAGCACTGCAGCAACTGTTAACTAGATCTGTTAACTCCTTGAGAGCATCAGAGGGGCTGGAACCTTTAAACCCTTCAAGGACAGTAATAGGTATGTGGTCCCAATTAAAAGTGGGGCAAGAGTGACGTAAAAGCATGTGGTGCAACACCTGCACAAGCATCTAAAGGTCAATATAGCTCAGGTGGGGCTTTTGAAAACAAAATGCTGATGAACAAATTTGTTTCCTTACTGCTTGAATAGTGCTGAAAATATTTTTGTTTATGCTGGTAGATTTCTGAGTTGAATTAAATGTCTGATATGGATCACAGGAGATGCTGATTGTTTGCCTTCGGGAAAGGGTGAACGGACTGATATGACATTTTTTTCTCTTGGGAATAGAGCCAGATATGGTGTTGGAGCAGAGGGAGTGGGTAAACTTGGCTCTCAGGCTGTTATTACAGCCTTGTCTGCTCGGCCAATGTTTTCTGTTGAACATTATAATTACACTGTTGCCATTGTGTGGAATGATGCAGTATGTACACAAAATAGCCTGCACACAGCCTGCTCATGCAGTCACAAAGCACAGCGTGACGATGACAAACGGAAAGAAAAAGAAAAAAGAGGATTAAAAAGGAAAAAATGGAAAGGGAAGAGGAAGGGGAGAGGAATATTCCAGCACAATGAGGATTACAGAGGTATGTGACTGCTGTCTGTGTGTTTCTGAACAGGCAAAAGTGAAGGCAGGTGTGGTTCAGGAGGGGCACGGATCAGTTCTGTGACTCGGATGGACAAGGAAACACATTCCCTCCCTGGTACCAGAGCCTGTTCCTGCCACACTAAGCCACTGCAATTCCAGCAGTATTTTAAGTCCTCAGCCTAATTTGTCACAGGGTAGCTTCATCCAGACCACTCTTGAAATGACAAATTTGGTCACTGGGATGAATTTGGGTAGGAAGCATCTAACCAGCTAGGAAGAGTAGGCACAAAGATTCAACACTGAGAACATCAAATTCTCCTGTGTCCTTCTTTTGAAAAGATGCCAGCTGTCTGTGCAGCATTTCTTCCTCCAACACTGAAGAGCTTGTCTTGGTGGCTAACACTGCCATACATGGATGAACTTTTGTGTCAGAATGGTCAGAATCTGACTGAATACACAGGATCACAGGAGAAGCTGGGAATGCTGCAGAGTCAAGCAGAGAAATTAGTGGAGAAGCTTACACAACCTGAGTACTCAGGACATTTGCCAGCAGATATAACGGCTCTGTGTGGATGGGTGTAAGAACAGAGAACGGATCGTGAGGTGTTTAGCTTGAAAAAGACTTGATAAGCCCATGATTACACCAACTTTTCTTTTTCCATTCTGGCTGTTTCACTTATCTGGGCTACCAGTTAAATCTACACATAAACAGGAAGAACAGTAGTTGGCTTTGTCTGCAGAAGAAACAAGGAAAAGTACCTGGATATAAATGGGATGAGCAGGTTGTGTAGCTGTGCTTGGCTATGCTGACAGATAAATGGGAGGCTTCACCCTACTCACAGTTAATCCTGTTATAGAAGATGCCACCTGCAAGGTGGCCTTCCATTTGGAAATTTGGAAATTCAGCTGTGATCCCTCCCTTTATGTGGAAAGTGGGAAGAAGCAAAGTGGGAGAGTTGGGTGTGCAACCAGTGATTTAATTGGTAGCACTTCACCGTTTGCTGGCATAAACTTATTCTGAGAGGGGACTGCAAGTTGAAGAAGCTGGAACACCTCTCTGAAGTGCATGGACCAAGTGTAAATCACCCTTGATTGATAGTCCACGGGGCCAGCACTTGCATTGCCCCTGTATCCCAGTATGAGTGTGGCTGTGTCTCCACAGTGCGGGCACAAAGCGCCCCAGTCCCACACGTGTGTCCGGATAGGAGGTGAGAGAGCTCTCAAGAAATCACAGTTCTAAACCACTTTAAACAATGAAGTGACTTTTTTTTTAAAAAGGCTAACGTGAAAGGATGTGTCAGAGAGATGTAAGGAAGAGGATGTGAGGAAGAGCAGACAGAACAAAACGAAGATGAGGGAAGGAAAAACAGGATGGCAGTGGGCTGCTGTGGCTGGCCAGTTCAAAACCGGAAAGCCTGAAGCACTCTGGCAGTTCTCTGTGGGTAACCCTCCCTTCCCTCGGTCTAACAGGGTCAGGGAAACCTCCCCACGTGGTCCCCTCAAAGGATGTTTCATAGTGGGGCTGTAATGGCACAGAGGGACACCTGTGCCACCACCACTGGGACTGGAGAAGGGGACTCTGCCGGCCTCAGAGGCAGCCTCACCTCTGTTTGCTTTGGAAGTATTTTGCCTTCGGAGCCAATTTCTATAATAAAATAAAATCAATTTATTTATAGTAAATTTGGCAGAAATTTTGGATAAAAAGCCACAATGCAGGGAAACAGCTCCGAGCCCGGGTGTCGGCAGCTGGGTGACAGACAACCTGACAGGGTGTCAGAGTAGCTCTGTTCACCCCGAGGTCTCGGAACGGTGAGCTTATATACAGTTTATTTCGCTGGGGGCAACACTGTATTCAGAGTCCAAAAGTCTTAAGATATTTAATTTGGGTCTTTGGTTGTTCCAGCAAAAAACAATGTCCTTCCGAGGAGATGATGAATTATTGATGAAATCTTATCCATTTCCAGGAAGAGGGTGATGTTCCTGGGATGTTGCATATCTTCATCAGGTATCTTATCATGGTGAAAATGGCCGGGGTGGTTCCTCTTGAGATGGCCCATCTCCCGTTCAGCCAGGGCTATAGTCTTGGTGATTTCTTCTCGGAAATCCTTTCAGCTGAGAAAAAGCCACACATTCTTACGGGAATTTGCCCCTCCAGAGAGTGTGGTTTTGTCATGTTTAGGTTTGATACAGAAATATCCTATACATGCATCTTAACATTGAATGGATATAAACTTTATAGGCATGAACTAAACACATATCTATAACACCTCAGGGCTGTGGCTTCAGGAGCAGCTGCCCAAAGGCCCCGTGTGATGAGTCAAACCTAGGTGCTAATTGTCTACTGCTGATCGTTCTTCCCAGGCTTCGGACACCACGTGAGCCCTGCAGATAACTTACTGGAGAGCACTTCACGCCGTACATATGACAGGTTTAAATTGCCTTCTCAAAAAAATAAAACAGTTTATGTACAGTAGTGTTCAATTATCTTGGCCGAATGGCTCTTCATTTATTTGTATTTTGAGAAATCACGCTTAGACCCATTCCATTGCCAGCTTTAAACAGCCTTTGCAACACTTGAGATAGAAACTGCAATGGAACAGTCCTCAGTTGTTATGTTATTGTCATCAAAAATAACAATGCTGACTTACAAATGCACTAAACGGCTACAGTGAGAGATGTGTACTATTTATGAAGCATTTTTGTAGCTGTCTGATAGTTCAAGATACTAAAACACTTGAGAATCTCTGGGAAGTAAAATTTAATTCAGTTTCCTGGCATGTGCAATTAGTTGGTTGCCTTAGCTACTCCTCAGATGAATCTGTTATATCCAAATTAAGCTTAAGCCAACACATCTGTGTTGGGTTGTTGGTTAAAAAGGAGATGCAGAGGCCTGCACATGGTTTAAGCAAGACAAAAATATTCCAATAAATGTACTTACTTTGTGTTAGTGAGAGCTTTATTATTGTGTTTAATACATTCAGCAATATGAGGACTTTACTCTTTAGTTTTATTTGCATTCAGGGGTATCGGCTTCTTTTTTTTAAAAAAAAAGTCCACTATGACAAGTGGATTTTTAAATTTGGGATATATTGAACACATCTTCTTGGACAGGTTCAGCGATGCCAATCGAACCCATCCAAAGCAGTTTGAAGCTTAGCTGGGAGAGCCTGTTTCAGAGATGATGTTAAAAGGATGGGCAATTGGGCTTTTTAATTCAATCTGATATTGAAATTATCCAGATACAGAAAGTTCAACCCAAGGAAGTTCTTGGAATGCCCTCAGACCACCTGCCTGGTACCAGCTGCCACCCCAGGAGAGTTCCTGCCATTATCATGTCCCAGGCAGCCTAGGGCATCACAAAAGCACCAGGGGATTGGGATGACGCATGCCCCAAGATTTTTTCCCTTTTTATATGTATCTGTAGATTTACAGATTTTAATATATAGCTGTATAGCTTCTAACTCTTTGTCAGTTTAGCACAGCAGTTGCACCTTCTCACATATTATCCTACTTTCTTGGAATTCTGTTTCGTTTTACTTTTCAGCCTGGCAAGGACACTTTGTTTTTCACCATACAACATAGACATAATAAAATGTGGTGCTAAAAGATGCAGGGGGGGCTCCAATGGGGCACAGTTTACCTAGCCAACTGCTCTTCTAATTGGACAATATTTGTCAGATATTAATTAATTAATTAATTCAATTAATTAAACTTATAAAAATTGTATGAATCTGAGACTGTCCTCAGGAGTGTGGGTGACCTTCCCCAGTTTAATGCAGGTCCCGTGCTCTCAGTTTTAACATGTGCATGGCTTGGCTCCTCTGCTGGAGGACAAGTGTGAGCTGGATTTCTCTCCTGGCTCGCACCCCCTGAAAGCTGAAATCTGCTGAAGTCTTTGCCCACACTGCTGGCAGTGCCTGTGCTCTCAGCTGGCTTCAGCTCTGCAGAAAGACCTGTCTGTAACTAAGAATGAGGCTCAGATTCCTGCTGACAATATGATAAAATCTATAAATGGCTCTCATGGATGCACAATTTATACATGGGCCTTTGTACCACTTCAATTCTCACAATTTATAAACTATATATAATATATATATTTATAAATATATATATTATGCAGGGGGAAACCCCACAGAGCCGATTGGAGAAAGCGTTGTACACAATTAATCACCTTACGGTGCCTCCAAATTCAAATAATCCAGTTATTTTGAATCATTTTCTTTCATTGCAGTCTTCAGGNGGAGAACAGCTGGGAGATTTTGTAAACTATAGAATTGTTATTGATACAGAAAGAGAAAATATCTGAAGTAAGTGTTATTGGGATCCAGCCAATCCCTCTGAGGGGTGGCTGGTCAGTGAACCAATGACCTTATGCCAGTCCAGCGTGCTAAGGTATATAAGCGAACTTGTAAGTGAATAAAGTGTCGACTTTATATCATAACAAGTCATCCGTGTCGTTCATCTTCCGGTCCCTGCTCGCGAGCGACATATATTATTACCCTTACATACTTATGTATGCAAGGGTAGATAAAAGAGCAGGAAAATATTAGGGCTTCAACTGACACTACTTATTTAGGTACACTCATCAATTTTTATCAATATAAATGCATTCATTTTAAAACACTGAGTAAATGTGTTTAATTATATGGTAGGAAAAGAAAGATGTTTAAAGTGATGCAAAAATTACACAAAATTTTGGTCTAAAACAGGACAGGATTCAAATGAGTCTGAATGGCAGAACTCTTCAGTCAGATCATGACTTTTCCCAAAGTCACCTCTCAAAATAGAATTGTACTTTAAGTACTATTCAACCCACTTATGTTTCACAGTTGTAAACTGTCTCTTGTTTTTTGGGTTTGTTTTTTTTTTGTTTGTTTTTTTAATTGTATAACATTTTGTGGCTTCCAGCTTACATTTCTCCTTGACAGACTGAACTTTAAAAAAAAACCCAGATGCTTTTTTTTTTTTTCCTTTGGGAATCTTAGCAGTAGCCTGTGCTTGCTTCTTAAGCTCTGCCACTGATAATTACTGGCAAACAAAACCAGTAAAATGTTGACTAGACCAAAGTTCCTTTTCAAAACTACTCTCTGCAGTCAATAAGTAATTAACTCCCTCTATGGATTCAGAGCTCCCGGGTAGAGGGTGGGAAATAAAGTTATTAGCAAGGCTGTTAATGCAAATTTCTAATTTACCAACATTGCTTGCTAGGAAGGACTGCATACTATTAGGGATCTGAAAAATGTTTTGCCTATAAATTTGAAATATTTTCATTTAGCTTGGGCTTTAATGGCTCCTTACTTCTCAGCCTTGTCATGAATATGCAAATAGGAAAGCAAGCTTATATAAGCAGTGACCATGATTTATACTGCCAGGAACATTTTCCAGTAAAAACAGTGGGATTTGATGGAATTACAAAAGTAAGGTAAGTGGAGGTAAGGAAAAGAAGGCAGCAGGAAGAGGATATATTGTGTTTTGAATATGTAGGGTTAGATATTCTGCAGTGACAATGAACAGCATAGAAGCTTTTTAAGAAACCACCCTGGAAGTTTCTCTGTCAGCTTAGGATTCTCCAGATGAATCTCTTTGCTCTCTGGTGGATGCAGGCCTGTTCAGAAACAAAAATTCAAATTTACATGTTCCTACTTACTGTGTGGTCCAGGACCTCTTTACTGACAACGAGTTTCTGGAACACCATTTTGGTGCATGCCTGAATTCTTAGGAAAGGCAAGGTCTTGCAGAAACACACAGGGCATGTTTGAATTCAGTCACTGAAATTAGTGTCGCTCATTGTGGTGAGATTATTTGCTTTCCTATTAGACTCGATGACTTTACACAGCAAAGGTAAATTGGTATAACCCATATCAGATAACAGAGACTGAAAGAACCATTTCTCCTGCTTCTCTAAACCCTTTTTAATATAAAAATGAATGATGGATACAAACAAGAAACCTCAAGAATTACACAGTTGTAGCGTGTCTGAACACCAGACTGAAACAACACTTAGCACTTTGAGGAACAAAATACTTCCCAGATTTGGGATAACTCTAGAAGAGCTCATTGGAGAAGGCTGGAGCTGAAATCATTGTTCCTTTTTGGTATCAAGACCCTCACTGCTGTGCTGGGATCTTGTGGGTGGCTCACTGCATGTCTCCTTTAATTAAGCACTGCACGGTGTTGGTACAACCGCGGTGTAATCTCAGGCCCCAGGTCCTGACTCAGGGCACATTAATGTCAATGCAAAGGCTCCCATCAGCTCTGATGGCTTTAGGCTGGGCCATATATGAGTTGAAAATCTTGAAAAAAGCTTCCTAAACTTGTCACAGAATTTTCAAGTCATGAGACAGACAGATTTTTGCTCTTTCGAACACAGAAATGGCTTTTCATTGAAAAGAAATCCTTCATTCTGCTTAAAATATGTCTCAACACTATCCAGTTTCCTTTATCCTCAATAACTACTCATAAAAGAGAAATATGGAGAAGCAGTATATCTACAAGGAATAGGAAGCAGTTATAAATTGTCATGTGTCAAAACAGAATGCAAGACATCTGCACTGCTTAAAAAAGCTTTTTCACCGAAGTACCATGTAAAAAAAAAAAGTGGCAAAGGAAATAACCCCAACAAAATTATGAACTGAGACTCTCACATGCACATTTCTGTTCACTCCTATCACGTTCTTTTGTCCCTTTCCCTTATCTGACTCATCCCAGGCTTTATCTTCTGTTCTGCCTTCCCCAAGCATCCTTTTTCCTTGCTGTAATATTGATTGAAACAACTTGATCCACGTGGCCTGAGTCTCTGGAGAGGGAAGGGAGATCCCCTGGAGCTCAGACAAGCCCTTGGGAAGAGGAGACACCAGGAGAGGAGCAGGTCACAGGGAGCACCTCGGAGGGGAGATGTCTCCCCAGGGATCCATGGAGGTGGCCATGTGGAATTTGCTGTGGCCTAAGGAGCCACAGAAAGCTGGCGGACACTGAGCAGGGCTGGAGGAAAGCAGCTGGCCTGCAGAACCCAGGAGGAGGATGCTTGGTCACAGCATGGGGTTTGTTCCATCTGCTGCAGTTTGATATTTCTCCCTTTTTAAAGTTATTTTGTTAATGGTCTCAGAGCTTTAGCTAGTTTGAGTTCTCATAATTTCTGCTAACAATTTTTTTTTAAACCATGTTATGTATATATGTTTAATTCGTGCCTATAAAGTTTATACCTGTCTAATATTGAAACACATGTATGGAATATGTCTGTTTAAAATCCAAACCATGGTGAAACCACATTCACTGGGGAGCAGATTCCCGTAAGAATGTGGAATTTTCTCTCAACTAAAGGATTTCCGAGAAGCACATTATCATATCTGTAAACTGGCCAAGCAGGAGATGGGCCATCTTAGGAGGAACCACCCGACCATTCTCACCACGATAAGATATCTGCAACATATCAGGACCATCAGTCTGTTCCTGGAAGGAGATGAGATTTCATCAAGACTCCATCTCCTCATCGGAAGGACTTTGTTTCTCGCTGGAATAACCAAAGAACCAAATTGAATATCTTTGGACTCTGGACTCTGAATAAGAGTTGCCTCCAGCGAAATAAACTGTATAAAAACTCACCACTCCGAGACCTCAGGGTGAACAGAGCTTCTCTGACACCCTGTCAGGTTGTCTGTCACCCAGCTGCCGACACCCGGGCTCGGAGCTGTTTCCCTGCATTGTGGCTTTTTATCCAAAAACTCTGACAAATTTTCAATAAATAAATTTGTTCTATTTTTATTATAGACATCGGCTCGTTTCATTTATAACAACCAGATACAACAAATGAATAATTTATTACATGCTTTTGCCAAGAATGACCAACCAAAGATTTTGCATTTGTACATTTCTTCCTCCTTTCACTTAACCTTCTCCCCTTTTAAAGTGTAGAAAATAGAGGGGGGGAAGGATGAAAATTAAAAAAGCTAAGCACTGAAAGTCAGAGAGACAAAATAATTTTTGTCACTTGCATAGAAAAATGAAAAATGGTTACAAGGTTCCATTGAATGACATTGAATGCTTCAGTTAAAATGCAGTTACCATTTGTCAAAAGCTCCAGCTTAAGGAGTGTTTTATTTGATGTATGAACTGCAAAGATATTAATTTAAATAATATGCAAATTTCTAAGCAATGACAACAGAAAAGTGAGTAAAAATTTAAAATCCATCATTTTTCTGAGTGTCATTTACTCAGCTGGCAGCTCACTTTTGACTGTGGCCAGTGACCATTAGTGCCTTGCTTTTACAGATTCTCTGATGATGAGAGACTTGAGCTGCTGACCCAGAAGAAGCAAACATGATCCTCAGGGTGTGGTGACACTGCAGTTATTGCTTCCACTTATCACCACACTGGATTTATCTGAGATGGGGTGTGGAAAATTGCTCGCTGTGCTGAGCTGGCCAGAGAGGGACCAGGTACAAACCACTGCTCCCCTGTAAAGAAAACAGTGATTTATTTGGTGAAGTGTTGGCTTATTCTGCTGACACCAACCACCTCAGGGACTGCAGGCAGTGAGAGAAAGCATTAATCATCAGGACAAAGAGGTGCAGGCATTTGCAGCTCTTGTGTACACAAAGCCAGAGGTCTTTGACCAGGTACTGATTGGAGAAAACACTCAGCTGAAGTTCTTGGCTTCTTGTCTTCTGCTTTAACTGAGGTTCAAGACAAAATAAAAAAGAAAGAGTCAGGTTTGACCACTGTTTCAGGAAGTTCTGTGCCATGGAGTTGTTTTAGGTCACTGATATAGAATATAAAAGAGATAGTGAGATACAAATCCATCAGGGAAAAGCCCCTAAGTGGTACTGCCTTGCTAATGGCCATTTCACATTTTTTGACCTCTCCAGCTTGGTTCAGTTCCTCAGAGCACAAGCAGAAGGCTTGTCTGTCTTTCCTCTGGGACTCCTTAACTACGTAGGGTGGATCAACAGCACCAAAGGCGATCATAGAATGCTTAAGGTAGGAAAAGACCTCCAAGATCATCGAGTCCAGCCTTTGAACAAACACCACCATGCCCACTATATTATAGAGAGAGAAGAGGCTTTCTGAGGGGTGTCAGTCACAGATAATGCAAAGGTTTCAATGAAAACACGAACCATTGCCATTGGGGAAATCAGTCCCAGCCCCTTAATGAAATGTGGAGCACTGATTGACAAGTGACAAAAAGGTGAGAAGCTTTGGGAGTAAAGTTTACGGTTAATGTCAACATGCTTGTTATTTAACCCTGCTCATGATAAACAACATTAAGTAGATAACAGGGTCTGCTGCATGTAAGCAAAGCCTACTGTTCCTAGAGTGTTATCCCTGAACGTTCTGCAGAGGGGGAACATATATATGTTTCCATTTTACAGACAGGGGAGTGGGCACCTGGTGAGATGTAGCTGTGTATCAAGCTGTTCAGCAGACAACCTCAGTGCAAGGAATTAGAGTTCATGCTTCTTAAGGCAAATTTGGATTTCTATCCACAGGTATTTTATTCTCCATTAAAGTACATTTCTCTGTAAAACACCCATTATACAGAAAAGTCTGTATTAGGTCAGAATACTGAACTAAGAGAAAACACTGTTAGGGGTGATATTGCTTCTTCTGTCACTTAATATGCTGGAACTGCAATGAGCTTGAGAGCCATTTCTTGGTACATATAAATGCTAATGGTATTCATTAAACACCCGCTCTGAGAGGCAGAGCCACACTGAAATGTGTAGAAAAGGAAACCCTTGATTTTCACAGGCTTCTGAGAGGGACTGGTCAGGCACGATCTCCACTGGCATCATAAAGTCGTATCAGGCAAAACATCATAAGTGTTATAAATGAAACGAGCCGATTTCTATAATAAAAGTAAAACAAATTTACTTATAGAAAATTTGGCAGAGTTTTTGGATAAAAAGCCACAATGCAGGGAAACAGCTCCGAGCCTGGGGTGTCGGCAGCTGGGTGACAGACAACCTGACAGGGTGTCAGAGAAGCTCTGTTCACACTGAGATCTCGGAGTGGAGAGTTTTTATACAGTTTATTTCGCTGGGGGCAATCTTGTATTCAGGGTCCAAAGTCTAAAGATATTCAATTTGGTTCTTTGGTTATTCCAGCGAAGAACAATGTCCTTCCGATGAGGAGATGAGGTCTTGATGAAATCTTGTCTCCTTCCAGGAATAGATTGATGTTCCTGATATGTTGCAGATATCTTATCGTGGTGAGAATGGTCGGGTGGCTCCTCTCGAGATGGCCCATCTCCTGCTCAGCCATGGCTATAGTTCTGATAATTTCCTTCTTGGAAATCTTTTCAGTTGAGAGAAAACTCCACATTCTTACGGGAATCTGTTCCCCAGTGAATGTGGTTTCATCATGTTTTGGGTTTTAAACAGAAATATCCTATACATGTATTTCAATGTTAAATGGGTATAAACTTTATAGGCACGAATTAAACACATATTTATAACAATAAGGAACCAGGCAGAGCAGCAGTGCCTAAAAGATTTCTTTTACAACTGTGAACTTCATTTCACTTGTGGCACTTGGTATTTGCCTGTAAACAAAACTTATTCTAAAGGAAAGAAAGAGCAAAGAGCAGGTATGGCTTATGAGAAACCAGCAGCGAAGTTGATAAGTCTGATCTGACGAACTTTGCAGTAGGGGTTTGAAAACGCCCAGCTGCCACCGCTGTTTCGGGTAAGCTGTGCGACCTGTGTCCTGCTCTGTCAGGTTATTTTTTTGCTGCAGGGCAAATGATTCAACACGAGGGCATTCCGCAAAAGGCTCCTTACCTCAGCACGGAGCAAAACTCTGTCCTCAGCAGTCCACTATTCATAGCTGCTGGCCTCGTCAGGAAGAGTCAAGGGCAGAGGAGAAGCAGCTGCTGGATCGGGTTACCCTGGCACGGTCCATCAGGGGCGGAGAGGCAGAGCAGCACTCATCACTCGGGTTTGACAGAGCGCTTTCTGTTTCATAGGAAACAGGGATTTTTTTTTTTTTCCCACCCCCTTTTGAGGGTTAAGGGGTGGTTATGCATCAAAAGCACCCTAAGTCTGGTTACTGCTGAATGTCTTCAAAACAAGTCAAGCAGTCATCCTGCCTGTAGCAATATGGTGACACTGTAGAAGGCTGTAGGTATTTATGAACAAAAGAAAAAAGGGA
Organism: Dicrurus megarhynchus; assembly: GCA_013399195.1. Classification (NCBI taxonomy): domain Eukaryota; kingdom Metazoa; phylum Chordata; class Aves; order Passeriformes; family Dicruridae; genus Dicrurus; species Dicrurus megarhynchus. The sequence goes on from VXAD01003125.1 coordinate 64,013, forward strand.
GGCGGTTGCTGCACGGCAGACAGGTGACAATTAAATCATTTTAAATACTAGCTTGGTGTGCTAGGGGAAGGCTAGGAGGCATTTACCATGCTATTCCCACCATGCTAAATACTAATTAAAGACTTGTATCTCATATGGTTCTCTCATCCTGCAGCACTTCGGTGTTTTCAGTTTTTCAGTAACATTTTAGCACCCTCATGCCAAGCTGTGGAACATTATCTCGCACTGCAGCATCTGCTCCCAAGCTCGCTCTGTGTTTGTGGTATTAAAGCCATGCCTTTGTACTCTGCTTTGTTAGGCAGCTAGATGTGGGATCTCTCCTTTCCTCACCGGTTTTCAAATGAGAGGTGTTTGGTTGAGATAAATGTGTGTTTGCATTATTTTAATGAAAACCCCCAGGGTGACAGTCCTCACTTGGTCTCTTACAGGGAACACCATCCTTTGCTGCGTGGAGGACAATGAAAGCATGTGCTCATTCTGAGAGGGAGAAGCTGCAGGAAAAGAAGAGCAGTGACGTCTTTTTGCTCGTGGTTCCAATTTATTGTGTGTGATATTCTGCTCTTCGCTCCCACTGATGTGTGAACGTTTCGCTGAGGGTAGTTTTCAATTAGAAAGAGCTCTAAAAACAGGGCTGTATGCTCCTCCTTATATGGTTTTTAAGCCCGGAATATCATTTTCCCAAAGTAACTAATAATGTTTGGTGTCCATCTGTTAGTGCCTTGAGAGAACATATTTTTCCAAGACTAGAAAGTTAGACTACATTAGGTTGGCAGAGTTCCTAGTCAGCTGTTTTTTCTCAGAGCAAGCAAACAAACCAGAGAGGGTTGCAGGTGTGGCTCCCAACAAGCAAGACACACACGTGTGTTGTCAGAACATCTATTTATCCTCAGATGAGAAGTCTCACACTGACAAAATGCTGAGCTGTGGCTTTCAGGTGAGATTAAAGGCCTTTTGTGTCCCCCAGTGTGCACTCCACGCCACTTTCGCTTTCAGAGAGTCTCTTTAATAATTCATTATTTCTTCTAATCATGGGGATCTTCTAATCAGAGAGATCTCTTTCTGCAAGAAAGCCTACCTTGATATATTTTGCTGGTAATTTCTTTAAATCTTAGTATTTGTGACCTCCTAAAAGAAAACTGTTTTGTGTTAGGGAGATGTTTAATTGGGAATGAATTAACTATTCTTATGCTAAGCAAGAAGTGTCCTAGCCAAGAGCAATGGCAACAGGCAAAGCTTTTATGTCAGATTGCATCTGGATTTTGTGAGTAAGAGGTGGGATGGCCTTTACAACAACTGCAGCTTTATGGCCAGCATTCCACAGATTTTATTTTTTTAGCCTTTCTCAAACAAGGATGGCAAAAAAAGAAAAAAATTTATTAAGAGCTCATCTTCACTGTTTGCTTTCTATTAAATCTATATAAAGTAGCTCACAGAGACCCTGCTCCTTCAAGAGAATTTCACGTGTAGATGATCATGTAATAAATTATGTCCCATTATGAAGTTATTTTACGTATCTCTCGTCATTAGTAAAACCGCTGTAAACAGGTGTAACAAATTAGACCTGTTTGTGCAAGCTTGAATGCTTCAATGAGAGAATTTTAATTTTGCAAAAGAGAGAGAAAAATCCTTAAATATTTAAAAACAAATACCTGGGTGAATAGTGAGCAGCTGGTGAACTCAAAACAAAACTTCTGGGAACTCTTGTAACTTAAAAATAATTATCTACTTTTGTCCTTTCTTTCACCAGTCCAGGAAGCAGATCATCTGTTTGTTTCTCAAAGGCTTGCATTTTGGTTCAAGATGTAATTCCAGAATTTTTTGTCGCCTTTAGTTTCAACAGACCTCTTACGATTGGCTGATTTTCTTTACTCAGGATTTTATATGGTACTATTCATGTTGTTAAAAAAATACTGAAAGCTGCTCCCAAAACATCATTCTTCCCAAGCTATAGGAATGTTTAAAATATTCTCTACTTTCAAGTTCTTTCAAGTTCATATAACTGTCCAATTATACTAATTTCACTTACATTATAGCATCGTTCCTATGTTATGAAAACCTGTTATTACATTTCATGATCTCATTTTAAGACTGTCATATTTGTCTTTGCAGTTCTGTTACTACCATGAATATGCTGCACCTACAGCCTGTGATTATTTTTTTTAATATTCCTCATCATGTTAGGAAGGCAATATAGAAATTTGTATCACAAGAAACCTGCTGCCTCTAACATACAAATGTTTTTATTTTTATATTAATACATGTTTTTTATTTAATGCATTTATATGCTTTGTGGTGACAAAATTCCCTTGTTTTTGGGAATCCCACTAAGCTACATATATTAGCCTTTTGAGTCTGGTTTCAAAGTCCACGTTGGCACCAAGGTTTTGTAAGGCATCCAGAGCACAGAGGGTGGGTGAGGACCTTGATGATCAGAAAGCATGGAACCTATGGGACAGCTGCAGTTCTCCCTGGAGTCTACTCAGGTGGTTTTTCCAATGGGAGTTTTGGGAATTCTGGGGGTACCCATGGGTAGCATAGGCCATGCAGGGGCACTTTGTGTTCACCTGGTCATGGAGAGTGGTGCAGCTCTGAACATCCCAGGCACGTAATTCCACAGCAAGGAGAAGTTGCAGTCAAAGGACATCAAGTGAAATATATTCCTTATCTTCTTTTATTTTGCTACTGGCTACACATTTGCCTTGGCAAGGGCCTGTCTCATTGCTTATTAAACAGCCTGTGTTCCCTTCTTTTTATGGAAATCTTCCCCCCTCTCAATTGCCCTAAGCACTAAGTTTTTAAAGGACTCAGCCTGGCATCAGCATGGTACTATTTTTAAACTGTTTCTTCTGTGTGGCTTAGGATTTTGCAAGACAATGTGCTTGGTGGAGGTCATCGAAGCTGGACACTTCCATTTTTCTCTCATGCAATAACACCTTAGGAACAATTTTGCTTCATCTGATCTGGCTTCTCAAATTCATGATTTTTAAGACATCCACTCAGCTGATGTGGGTTGAAACCACATTACTGGTGGCCAGCTCAGCTTGTGCCCGGGGAAAAGGCTCCCCTTGATTCACAGATCAGCAAACTCTCCAGCTGGCCTGCGGTGGAGCTTTTCCTCCTGTAAAGCAGCATTGCTTTGTCTCATCTGGCACAACAGGTGTGTGTTGGTGACAGCAGTTACTAAAAAGTCTGAAAAGCTAAAAAATTTTCTCCTTTATTTGATACTGAAGCATAAAAATAACAAGACATGTTACCTTTATCAACCCAGCCAGGTAGCAAATGCAATGAAGGAATTTCTAGCAAGTCAGAGCATTTAACTATTGAAATGCCACCAGGATTTTTTCCTTGGAATTGAAATTGATACAGACACTTGAAATGTGAAAGATGTCAATAGCAATGAAATTTTAACAGGGCTTGTGTCTGAGTTTCCTTCTATCAGTAAGTGAAATGGTTATTTGCTTAGTGAAGCAAATCTGATGAGGGTGGCGAGTAGAAAACTAATTAAGGCACTAATTAGAAAGAGGGTTGAGAATGTCCTTAGTATTGGATATTGCTGCATGTTAACATGATCACAGCATCATGACACAACTCTTTTATTCCTTAAACAGCGGAAGGAGGCCCTGACTGGCAGGGGAGTCCCCTGAGCTCAGTCCCACCTGGAAGGGGCCTCATGGAAGAGCTCTCACCCAAGGGTTCAGAGTTCAGCAGCTGGAGGGCCTGTCCTAGTATCCTCCTCAGTTTCCTGGGAAGTGAGGCACACAGGAAGGAGGTGCCAAATTTCTGTTCATCTGGGAGTTGATTCCAGGGCAGTCAAATGCCAAAATAAGTGCTGTTCTAAGGCTTGGGCCAGAGTGGGTGACTGCAGATCTCTGCAGCAGAAGCCAGGAACGAGCAGCACCTGCTGGGTCCCAATCTGGTGCACTCATGTGGCAATCATTTAGCCATTATTGTATGTTTGCTGCCAAGAGTGAAATTATTTTCCCCCTGTATTTTTCCCTTCTCAGATGTTTGCATCATATTATGTCCCTTCACGTTGTTTTCCCATTTAGAGTAAACAAATGTAAATCTGACAGATTCATCTCCTAAATCTGAGTTGGACATTTCCAGCGTCAAGCATTAATATAAGTTCCTTTCAGACAAAATTCTCCAGGCTATAAGCAGAAAGAGAGATGGTGGATGTTTCTCCTTTTAGTACACTATCATTATTCTGACAACCTAATTTAGTTTCTTATCATTTGTCTCTCTCTGCAGTGCCAGTTCCTACATGCACAACTCATTTTTCTCCAGTAGACACCACTGTGGGGATCATAATTTTCTTTATCCTGCACCCAGGGGCACTTTCTTCACCTGGCTGTTGTCAGCCCTAGGCTCTGCTCCCACAATCTATCCAACAGCCCCAGGTGGGAAAGACACAGCACTTGGCCCCAGCACTCAAAACCTTTTTGATTGTGTCCCTCAACTGCCCTGCTCACGATGAGTGGATAAATAAACAGGCAGCCAGGCATATTTGTTTTACATCCTTAAATCCCTGCAGACAGGACTCTGGGCTCAGAGAGGCTCCCAGGCACAGGGAAGTCCTACACAGAGGCCCAGTGGCTGCCAGTGACCCCACCACCCATCCCATCCTGCTAGAAGATGCTGTCCATCCTCCAGCTGAGATAACTTGGGCTGCTCCTCAGCCAGCACCTGAGCTGAGGCTGGTTTCAGCTTCTGTTACAATAAACCGAAATGAAAATATATTTGGAAGTTAGTGGTTCTTCCTCCCTCAGCTCTGTCAAAGCTTCCCTCACATGAAGCCAGTGTGTAATAACCACAGGGAACCTTAACTGCATTTATTTATATTTATTTATGTTTCACATGAAGCACAGTCTTACAATCATCACTCCTTCACCAGCCACACAGATATGGATTTTGTCAGATTAAAAGTATGGAGATCTGTAAATAAGTGCTCCACTGGTACTCTTCCCTTACTACCAAACAAACCTTTGAAACACTGAGGTGGTATGGGGGGAAGCCATTGCCAAATGTAATTTCTAACAAGACAGGCCGTGTTTATTTCGTGCATCCTCTGTTTCCTTGCTGTTTGGGGCCACCAGAAGAGTTATCCCAGAACTATTTAGCAAACAGGAAATGCAGACACTCTTTGTCGTGTCCCTCTGGAACAGAACTTCCCACCCCAGCAGCACTCAGCTCCCTATCCCCCTCCCACCTCCATTATCAGCTTTTCCTCATTTATAGGTGCTCTCAGCAACTCCTTTATCAATTTGCTAGCTTATTGAACTGGTTTTTGTATGTTGTCAGGGAATTCTTCCACTTTGTGATGTAGGCCCAAAAGGCACATTCCCAGGGGAGGGTTGTTAGTGCCAGGCACCCCTCACTATTGGGGTCAAAGCTGCTCAGGCCTTATAATTCTGGTTCTACAAAGTACAACGTTCCCAACTCACAAATGAGCATTCCCTCGCTGTGTCTGTGGTCCTTAATTCCTCCTCTCCATGCACAGCAGCTTTAGGGACACGCAGTAAAGGAAAAGATGCAGATACAACATATCAAAAGACAGAGTTCTTTTAAAAATCAATAGCTGCATTAGAGGAATCAAGGAGGTAAATTCAATATATACCCTGCAATGCTACCTTCCTCCTTAAAGATCCTTCCAGCCATTTCTGCAAGCATTCGGGGCAGCACGCTTTGCAGCTGTTTAAAAACATGCCAGATACGTGTTCAGCTCTTCTTTTAGGGCAGAAAAAGGGGAACTCCTGGCACATCCTGTACACATTTCATACCCCCTGCAGCTGCTGCACAGCACAGGGAAGGTGGGTACAGAAAGATGAGCCGTAATTACGTCCTGCGCTGCTGGACAGCGGCAGTACTAAGCAACCTACCGGAGGTATTTCAGTCTCAAAAGGCTCTTAGACTGAAACTATTACCTCTCCTAGGATGAGTAGTCTGAGAAATAACACCCTGAAGGAGTGTGTAGAGATGATAGTGCACAAGAGGTTGTAAAAGGTTCCCTTCAACACCGAGACTAAACTTGCATAAAAAGGATGGCTTCTGGAAAGGCCTTGAAAGCTGCTTAATAGTAACTCTTGCCTCTGCCACACATCCATTTACAAGGCTTTTAAAGAAAGCTTGTATTTTATCACTCCCAGGCATGCTATTTATGTCAGCTGTGGGCAGATACAGCCAGTCCTCTATGCAGCTCGTTAAAAGCTTTTAAAAATACATGAAGAGCTGGGCGGAATAAAGGTCAAGTAAATAACAGGGGTGTATAAAATATGTTGCATTAAACATTTAAACTAGCGGTTTTCCTGGTTTCTTTCTTTCGTGCTGTTCCTTATTAATACTCTAGAAACAAATGTGCCCCGTGTTCTTCTAGGCAGCAAGTGGCAGATGAGCCCAGAGTGCCCAAGCAGAATGGGCAGAGTGGAAGCCTTGGTGATCTGTCAGCTCACATTCCTCTCTTACCCAGCGTTTGTCATCTCCTGGTAACACAGGGCTGCATCCCAGCAGTGCCACACACAAAGGCTGACACTTTACCTCTTTAAGTGACAACCAAAAAAAAAAAAAAAAAGGAAAACAAGGAAAACTAGTGCTTTGCAACCAGAAAAGGAATTTCCAGGGGCCAAGGGTAAAAGACGGTTAGATTTCTCTTCATTTCTGGCTTCATTTTATTGTTTATGCTTTATAATTCCCATTAAAACATTGAATGGCAAATAAGGAAATCTTGAGCAAATAGGCCTTTGAATTCAATTACTGGTGTTTATTTTTATTTTCTCTTGTCACTACATAACATCACTGAGTCATCTTGCCAGTTATTCCACAAAAATCCTAATATTTTCAAGGTAACAAACATTTCCCTGCCATTCAAATTCTGTGGGGAAAAAAGCCAATTGTAATCTGAAAATTTTGACTGTCTTAATATCACCTCATGATATGGATATCACAAATTTGGGTTATTTCTTGTGTGTATCAAATTTGGGCTCATGGTACCCAGCACGGACAGAAATCTAACACTGCACCAGGAAAACAGGTTTGAAACAGGAAGAAGTTATCAACTTGTGGCTCCATGGTTTAACCTTATTCATGGCAGTGTGCATTTGGGGGTCAGGCATTACATTTAAATGGATGGTTCAACACATGGGTTGGAAAAGAAGGAAAATTGCATAAAAATTATATAAACAAATTTCTGAAAAGTCTGTCATAAAATATACCTTCTCTTCAGCCTGTCATCATAATTTTCTGGTAGGTTATTTTGCTTTTCCAGATCTATATTTTTCCATGTAGGGACTCTGACATCTAATTTTAATTACCTCAGCCAAAGGCTTATGTCACCAATCAAGTACAGCTGTATTCAAGCTAAGTACCTTGTTGGGTTTTGAAGTTATAAATATTATTGTCACAAAAAGGGAAAATGTCCAAAATCTACCATACAGGCCTCAAATTTTCAATATCCATGAGTTTCCCAAAATTATCTTTCTTGCAAGTAGCAAAACCAGAAAATATCATTTAATTGAGTCCTGACTGGGCCCTTTCAAAATGACTAAAATTACCAAGTTCTGGGCCAAGCTCTTGACATGTAGTTAGCTATACTTTAAAAATGTATTTGAATAATGTTATGTATATTTATACCAGGATTACAGAACTTCAGCAGATAATAATAATAATAATAATAATAATAATAATAATTCCAGTACTGAAGGGTCGGGTTAAACCCCTCTATAAGTGGGTATAGAAGCAGGGCCCCAAATCCTATTTCATGATTTGTTTGGACATTCAAGAGACCGAGTCTCACTGAAAATCAGGTGAGACCCAGATTCTTTACAGAGTGTCCAGATATGCAGCAGTTGCTTCTGGGAAGAATGAAGGAGGAAAATTATTGTTAATATTTTTGAAGAAGTTAGAAACAAAAAAATTTACTCCAAGCTCTCTTCACCAGAGGAACTACAGTATAACCAAGAAAAGGAAATGACTTGAAATAGTTATGGGTTATATCTCATGATTCTGTCATGGATAACATGTTGTGTTTGTCCTCACTGTGTTTGATGGCTGCTTCCAGCTGTGCTGACATCAGTTGTTCACTGCAACAGAATTTCATAAGGGGGCCAACTTTTTCTCTTTGTAAAGACAAATTGTCATTAATTTTCTTTTCCCGGTTTGAAAGGTCACAGGGATCACAATTAGGGATACATTAACTTTCTTAGCTCAAACAAGTCTCCCTGAGTTTCTGTCAAGACTGTCATTAGAAGTGAAACTTTTGCAGGATGTTTAGCCTTGGTTTTCCTTTTCCACCCCTTTTTCCTGCTCTCTTTCTTCATGGTGGCAAAGCCTGTGGGTGTGCAAGAGAAAAGCAAGGTGCAGCCTCATGACACACACACAGAGCTTGGACAGGCACTTGTTCAGGGTACCACTGACTCGTCCCAGCTTCCTGCCCAGCCCTCCTGGTGGAAGCTGCTTCAAGATAAAGTCAGCAGAAAGGAACCAGTTGCTTCTGTAAAGAGTTTGGTATCCTCATACCTGCTACTGGCTTCCAATAAAATATTGAAATCTGCCCAGAAACTGCTTTGCTAAAGGTGCAGGTTCCTTTACTAGAAGGCTGGTAACCTCTGGCAGTGAGACTGGAGATAAAGCAGGATTACATCTTAAACCTCAACACTAAGATTTGCCAGGGCTCATCACTCATTTTCCTTTCTTTTCCTCTCTTTTTCTGCGCTGAATTGGAGGTTGAAAAAAAGGGGATTTCTAGTTTTATGCCAATAAATCCCATTCTTGTCTAACACAGCTGGATTAAATGCTCTTTGAGCTTTATGATCTGGAATTACTGTCTCTTAGCTATAGAATATATGTCTTGATAATTATTCCACAAATTTTATAAGCCTCTGTCTAGCTGGGCCCCCAACCAGAATGGGAATTATAACCTCATCTGAAAAAAGGGATTATGACTACATCCTCCCCTGCCATCACAGAGAAGTTGCTCCCTGAGGACTCACAAGACAGGGCTCACAGATGCTTAATTTCATGAAAGCACTAAGTCATAGTGACACAAGTGCCAAAAGGAAGAATTACACCCGGGTTTTTAGCTGCCTGCAGAACATACTTGAAAACAGTTCCCTCCCAATTACCAAGAGGGGACCCACAGAACAATGTCAGGTTGCAAAGTCTTCCTTCCCTGTCACGGGGCTGCCACTGCCCTGCCTACCCCTGCAGACAGTGCCCAGCTCATGTACCAGCCCGTGGAGGCTCATTAACTTGTTTATAAGTGATGCACGCCTGAAATACTTCTCAAAGCGTAGAAATAAAGCCCTTTCTGTGACTGTGTTCCTCTAAGACACTTACCCATAAATTTCTGGAGAGCCATGAAAACACTCCACAGGGACAAAATAATTGCTGATGATTCAGTCAGAAAAGCGACAGTAAAGGTTAATTTCCTAGAAAAGAATATTTCTCTAATGGAGATGCAGTATGAGGAAACTAAGGTCAGAATTCTACAGTTTCAGAATTGAATCAGACAACTTTCTAAAAAGGCCAATATAAACCAAAACCTATGTATTAAAAATGTTCGAAATAAAAGAATGAAAAGACAAGCATCCCTTTTCTACAGCAGGTAAAACAAAAGACAGTGGTGTATGGGGGTGGAAAAGGACTTCTTTAGTAAGAACCTTGGGACTTTCATGAATAAACATAAAGCCTTTTAAAAGGAGCTCTGTGCAAAATCCACCCAAAGGTTAAGACTCTTTTAACAATTAAGTAGCAAGGAAAAAGAAATCCAATTCTTCTTTTGATCTGAGCAGACTGTCGCATTCAGCAACAAGCAATAATTTGGCCTGCAGCCTGCTTCCCTTTTTCTCTCTTTTTTCTCTTTTTCTTCCTCTCTTTTTCTCTTTTCCTTTAATTCATTTCTCCCTTTTTCATTAGCCCCTCTAATTTCTCTTTTCCCTTCACCCTGCTCCTTTATCCAAACTCCACTGCCTATACAGTGGGTCAGGAACTAACATGCCAAGTGTGTAATTACTAAAAAAACCCTCTGATTGTTTGCAGACCCTCTGAATTTTGTCCTTCCTTTCTACCAGTGAGCATTTTCAAATCTTAAGTGCTCGACCTTAAACCAATGCCTGTGACAAGACCAGAGCGACTTGTAAAAATCTACGTACAGCTCTTACATTTCTGAGAAACCATTAAAAAACAGCCAAGAGCTGACAAGCCACCAGCTTCTGAAATTCCCCAAATGAGACAATTGACAAGGGAAAGACTGGAAAGGCCTGACAGCAAAAAGATGGATTGGAAATGCTGGAGAGAGAAGATGAACAGGACTGTTCCAGAGCTGAGAGGAGAACAAAGAGCTTTGCAGTGAGGTGGCTCAGCAAGGTCCTCTGGGCTGTGAGGGGTCTGAGCACTTTGGAAGCCATTCTGGCTCTGCAGAAAGCCTGGAGATTGCTCTTGGCTCCTTGAACCCATCCCAGAGAACGTTTCAGAAGACAGAGGAGATTAAATGAGTAATATGCCAAGAACACTGCCCAGCCTCTGTATTTTGTGCACCTCGGAGGCAGTAGCAGTAGCACTGCAGGAGAAATGCCTGCATGTCCCAGGTCACCTAATTCTCTTCACTTTTTTATTGTCTCTGAGCTGTCATGCTCCAAGGGTTGTGTAACGTCTCTGTGATCTCTTTCCTCCATGGAAATATTTAATTTAGAGTCCACTGTCCATGGAACATTAGGATTGCAGCCAAAATAGATCTTATGGGATTAGAGCCTCTTCGAAGAGAACTGATAATTCTCCAAGGAGAGGCACTGACCAGAACTGTAACTATGTGCATCCCCTACTCAGATTAAACCATAATTTCTAAAAGTACAAGAAACACCACACTGATATCGACGTCTTTAACCTACTCATGACTCAAAATCAACAATCTGCTGGCAAAGCTAAATTCCAAACACCAATGGCACTGGAGGCAGACACTGACTCTCTTCCTTGTCCTTCCCTACACATGCATTTGAATTTTGAATACTACTTTTCCTGCCCAGCACACAAAATGCTGCAGAATAATGGAAAAATGCTGAAGAATGGTTAGACAGAGCTAGAAGGCAGCAGACAAAGCAATGGTGAAGTGTGGTGACAGGGAAAGTAAAAAAATATTAGAATAAGGAATTGTAAACTTCAGTAATATGGATGAAGTGAGAGATTTAGTTTAATTAAGGCCTAACAAACCCCAGCATTGATAGTCACTATTAGATTTCCAAAACTTTGATCATAATCAAATATCTGGAACCAAAGACATGGGCTTCTTATGTGAATCCTAGCAAAAAAAAACAACCAAACCCAACTTTTTTTGATGTTATCTCTTACACGGACATGTTTGAATGATGCTACTTATTATTGCCATTTAAAATATTTATTACAGTTATTGACTTTACATGCCTATATAAACTCCCAACTTTGTTGAATAAAATGAAATATTGCATCTATGTCTGTGGTTGCTAGGCATAACCTCCATTAAATATAGTGAAGACTTTCAATATGAAATAATCTATGCTGCTTAATAAAAGTAAAGTTGGCCAGTGATAATTTATGTTCTTTGTAAGCAAGGAATGCCATAGAAAGAGATGCTTTGATGTGGCTCAAATGAGAAAAAAGGGACAGACTTCAAGTCAATTATACCAGCAGCTTCATTAAGGCCCTCAAAAAACTGTGGACATCATTAATTAAGTTTATTTATACTTCCTTCCCTCCCTCTCTTCTTCCCCCTCCTGCCACCTTCATCCCCAAAACACTCCTACATCACGCCAACATTCTCTGTAGAATTAAAAAATAATTCTTCATCCCTGGCCAAAAAGGAAAAGTGATTTTCCTGCTCATCTTTGCTATCACAGCTTTGCTGTTATCACTTTGCAGTAAGGTGCCAGGGTTCCAGCAGCTTGGCCAGTGGAGATCTAATCTTCTAATCTTCCCAGTAAAAAGCAGAAAATGGGAGCAGCAAGTAGAGGCAAGTCCAATTCGTGCAAGAGATTGGCATCCTACTCTCTTTTTGGTCTTCCCATGCTCAGTTCCAAGGTTTTAATTTGAGGCTGTCTCTGTTCCTAGGATTCGAGGGGTTTTCCAGGCATGTGCCTCTAACCTTGTGTTTTCCCTGAGGGACAGCTGGCGTGGGACAGGGTGCAACAACTCTCTGGATGTTCACCGGGCTGGAGCCCCTCACCATCCCCTTTTGGGTCGAGTTCTGACACCACCTGAAGGGCTGCACACAGAGGGGACCCAGAAGGTGAATCTCTGATGGTAAAGGTGGCACCTGCATTCAGGAGCACCCTTCTCCCTGGTAAGATTTCTGGAAAAAGCTTGGGGATCCCACATCTTGTAATAATGCTGAAATAGCAGCATAATTTTCCATGGCTGAGGGAATCTTCTCTCTGTGCTGGCCAAAAGTGATGCTAAGCTCAGGGAGACGCCTTACTTCAGATCTGGTTTTAGTGTTTTTAAGCCCACATCGCTCACCACTCTCCCACAAACGCTGTCCTTCACTGGTAGCACTGCCCAGTGCTTTGTTTAGTCAACACCTGGTGTTTCTTTGGCATGACCAAATGGCAAATCACACTTCTAATTAAAAAAAGTGTTGCTGACTGGCTCTTCTTATCTTGGCTCATGCACCCACGGTACTGGAGCCACCTGTGCCATTTGCATTTTCCCTCCCAGCTGACCCACTTGAACTAAGCAGCACCACATTAAACCACTAAGGTTAGCCTTGAACTCCAGTGCAGGCAAAAGAGAGCACCTAATCCTCAGGAAAAACAGATTTGCTTTTGTTCAGGAATGATTCCCAAGGAAGGGCCCAGAGTTAAATGACCAGTGCTGCCTGGGGGCCGGTTTCCAAAGGAACAAGGAAGGTTTTCACAGTGGCCCTTGTGCTGCTCGAGCATCTCACACATCACACGCTCCTCAACACATTGAACCCTGACTGCCTGCACTTGTCATTAATGTCATATATGACACATCAAAATTAGCTTTTTGCATCCATTTGTCCATCCAAGTTCCATCTCCAAGTACCTAAAGTTATTTAAATAAAGTTATTATGGTTATTTAATGTTAATTAAATATTAAAGGTCACTCCATACTACCACAAGCTGACCCCAAGCACCCCTCTGGAGTGGCCATTTTCCCATCTCATAAGGTTTTCTTAGTGTTTTTACAGTTTTAAAGAGTTATAGATGGTTTATGCAGTTCCAAAGGTTTATGAATGTTGAAAGTTGTGTGTTCTTATATATACTTGAATATGTGATGTCTTTGAGAAAGAAAAAGTCCCATATAGTCTGTACAACCTATGCTTTATTTGAGAATTTAAGTCAGTAAAATCAAAGACTCAGCCAGCTCCACTGGGCTTCCCAACCGTCACTTGCTAAAAATAGCTCCCCTCTGCCAGCCCTGTAACTTGGCTCCATGCCAACCAGAATTTTAATGAGGTACTTTCCCGCCTTCCAGCCACATGTAACATCTCTCCCTAGACACAGCAGATGATAGGCCGGGAAAGATTGCCTCACAGGATAATACCACCAATCCTGTTGGGGCATGGAAGCAGGACAGGGGCGGTCAGGGGAGGAGCTACCACCGTATATAAGCACCTGCAGTGGGAGGTGCCATGCTTTTTGCCTCTTGCTCCCGAACAAGTTAGCGGTGGAAAGCCCGGTGCCGAGCGGCTGGCCTTCCCCTCTCTTACAGAGAGCTTTTATAAAATTATTTCGAGCCTTAACTCACAAGGTTCTCCTCGGCGCTGTACAGATCCCCGCTCTGGGCGGTCGTGCGGCTGCCTGGGTGTTTGATTCCCGCGCCTGGACTTTGTTTTATTTTAACTTTTTATTTTTAAGGATTTTTGGTTTTCTGCTTTTGTTGATAATAAACCCGATTTTAATTTCACCAACAAAAGCGAGTTGTCTCGTTTTTAGGACAATTAACATCAACCACAGTCCCCAGGTCACACCAATCCAAACTCCAGGACTGAAATATGGAGGGTAAAGAATGGTCCTGCTGTAGCTTGCCACTGAAGTGCCCGTGTTTTCTTCTCACCACTGCTTGGCAGTATAGGAAGCTGGTGCAAATACAGCATCGTTCACGAGGGTCACTTCCTTTGTGCCAGAGGGATTATGTCATTCGTGGAGGTTGAGGCTGCACTGTTTAGGTATTAAGTTGATGTTTTGAAGAGTTTTAACAATTAGCCCTGCCTGGTTGGTGCTGGCAGGGAGTCACCAACTTCCGTAAGAGCAAAGGTAACAGTACATTTAAAGAAAGTCCACTTATATTTCAATTCATTTCTGAAATCTCTCCCTGCAATCAGAATATTTTAAGGTTGATGCAGCACACGTTTTTTATTTTAGGGGCTTTTTTTCACAGAGGCAACCAAAATGGAAGACTGAGAGAGCTCCACCTGAGTCTTTGTTAATCCACAGAAAGCCAAACTCTGTACAAGACTTCACATTAAATATTAAAATACTGACACATATGGTAGTATGAGAGAATAGAAAAATATTAATGCTTTTTTTCTTACAGCAATATTCATACCAAGTAAGTCACTGAACAAAAGCCTCCACACTACTTCTGTAAAAAAATGTTGCATATATTAGGACATAGTGTTTATTTAGGCTCGATAGACTTTGAGATTATTTAGGCTCTAGTCTTTGATAATATCTCACTACAAATTTTATGTCTTGATTTTATATAGAAACCTCAGATTGCTCAAGTAGAAAAAGCCATAAAAATTCTTTACAGGACTTGAACTGTTTCTAGTGTTTTCTATCCACGGGAATTGAGGAAGCTGTTTTGTTCGTCCAGAAAAGGATCAAAATTTCCTTGCAATTTCACTTGCTCAGTAAGCTTGGGGTGAAACTGGACACAGCTGTTTCACTTGTATTTTTGGGTCATTTCATGCGGTCGTTTCAGTCCTCAGAACAGGAGAGAATCTCAGAGATAAAAGTAGAGTTAGACAGTGTAATATATTTTCATGGATTTTTTTCAGTCAGTTAAATTGGTTTATTTTTTATTCCATGTAGAATGAGTGGGTATGCTAAGAAAATCTACCATGTTTTCCAAAGCAAATTACTATCTCGGGCTAATGCCAGACATTTCTATTATTTGAAAGAAATGTTCAATATTGATGGTAGGTGATTGTTTTGCTTTTCATAGTGTCCTTAACACAAACAAATCTGCTAAGAAATCTTTTAAGAAATGTTTTTCAGCAGAAAGTGTCCATTCATCAAAGACAAGGCTTTTTAGAAAGCATAAGGCTTGAACAAAAACATCTGGAAAATACATCTTTATACCAAAACTTTTGTTTTAACATTTTTCTAATTAATCTTTTTTATTTTGTTTCAAAATTTCAGCATGTCTGACCTGTATATGGATTAAAAATGCACAAAATGTGCTGTTAAATAACTTAGATTTGAAAATAAACTTTCAGATACCAGCATCAAAATCAGAGCATAAGCAGACAACTTTTGGGGTTGGTGAGAAAAGGCTGCACAGGATTAGAGATGGGAATCAGGCAGAAATGTGCCCTCATGTTACCTGTGCTCAGCCAGCCATTGTTGAGCTGCAGAATCCCAACAGGGGAGGCTGTTCATTTTTACACATTAAACACAGGGCTCTTTTGTGAAAATATGCCACCTGATACAAAGGATATCAACTTTTTGCTCAAAAAGCTGAAGCAAAAAAAAAAAAAAATCTTCTAGTGGGTCTAATTAAATATTATTTTAGAGCATTTTTTACAGTTTTTTATCAATTTAAGGAATGTCTTTTTTCTTTTAGGTCTCTCTATGTGTTCATTTGACATTGTTTGCCTGTGAAAAATCTCATGAAGTCCGTTTTTTGAGGAAAGGCTGTGTACTCTTTTCATTCCTGCTAGCTTAAGAAAGAAGAAAAAAGGCAGGAGGAAAGAGGGGGGAATAAAGGCAACACCTTCCTACATATTCCACCAGCATCTTCATCTGGAAACTCCCTGGAGATCCACGCTTGGCCTCACCAGGAACAGGATAGAAATAGCAATAACGGTGTCTTTGACGTGCTGGAACTTTTGTGGCACCAACATAAAAGTTCCATAGCGCAATTTCCTATTTTTGCGTTGTACTTTCATCCCAAAGGCTTCCGTGCCTCAGGAATCTGGGTTGGAGGACGGCACCCTCTGAGTGCAGAACATGCTGAATAATAGGAGGAGGAGGAGGAGGTGCCTGCCAACCCTTCCTCTCCTGTCCTGACACAGAGCATGAGGGAACCCAACTCTGAATGCTAAATGACTCCACAGTATAATTAGGGCTTCAGGTCTTAATTTCAGCTTGCACAATTAACTCCTTAGCAGCCTCAGGGGATGATTCAGAGATGGCCTGTGCCATTTTAGGGTGCCCTAGAATTCTGCAAAAAGCTGCCAGACCATGGGAAGGAGCTGCAGAAGACACAAGCCTTTCTGGATCTCCAGCAGGAGGCCAGGCCCTGTGCACCAAAAATAGAAATACCAGTGTATGGCTGGGCACCAAAATCTCTCTTCTCTACTTAAAAAAGCAGGCTAATGAATCCATGGAAATAAATTAACTCTCCTGGGTAGTCAGGCTGTTTTCTGCTACCTGTTGCTGGCCATGCATTGGCAACTACATTTTCATCCAGACTTCCCACAGCACTTTTGGAAATTACTGCACACGTGGGGTAGGGGGACAAAGGATGAATCTGCAGCTTTTTGGATGTCACACAATGGTGATGATGAGAATATAATAACCACAGATATTAATTATAGCATCATTTTTATACAGTAGCTAACACCACAGTACAAGTAAATGAAATGCCAATATTTTCTATAACCATCACATAATGCCTCCCAAAATCAAAAACACACATCTGCCCTTCCTGCTCCCAGAGATGTGCCAGCACAGGCTCAGCATGCATCCTGGTGTCCTCATCCCTGCAATACCTGCCATTCCTTACTCCACACATTCCCTAGAATAATGAGGCCCATCATCTTTTGATGAGACTGTGGGAGTTGATATTCCCAAAATACAACATTACACTATCACATAATCACTACTACTTAATACTGCTCTGGGAAGGCTATTTCTGTAAAAGCTACTGGGAATACAATAGCAACATGGAGAAGTCAACACAAGGCAGCATTGCTCCCTTTCTGCAGGGGATAAAAAGACAGTTAGAAACATTAAATAGTTATAAACCTGCTTTTATGAGACTTTATAAACCTGCAGAGCTGGACTGGGAATAGGAGCCAAGATAAAAATTGTCTTATCTCACCACATGTGCCACAAAACCACCTGCTGACAAAGGGACTCCACTTGGGCAAGGATTGGCATCTGTGGACAAATTGGGCATTCCAGCAGTATTAGAAAATACACCTGAGTACCTTCTAGCAGCACAGAAATGAGAGCAACACTGTTTCTAGCTGGGTAAAGAGGTGGCTAGCAACAGACATGGAGAAAATGCAAAGAATCAAAAAGTACTCCTCCTTTCTTCAACCATCGTAGTTATTTTTCCACCAACAGAAAAATATAATCAATAAGCAGCTTTAGAGATCACTGGAAGAGGTAAAAGTGTAGCTCAAGTCCTCCTGGCAAGATTTTATTCAGCTTGTCACATAGCATTACTGACCTAGGCTGATCTGCAGACAAACAGAGAAGGAAAAAGATGTAAACATAGAATCCTCCGAGCTTCCGCTGGGAGAAGGAAGAGGACTCAGAGTTCACTGTGTTAATGCATTATGGAAAACAACTAAGCACGTTTAATTAAATCTTCATGAACTGCCAAGCTCTTGGGTTCTGACATAATGTTCTGGTAAGAAATTTAGTGAGGGTTTATTTCTACTGCTTATAGCTAGAGAGAAATTCAACAGCCAAAACAGACCCTCCAACTGCACTAAGGTACCCCTTGCAAATCCATTTCACTTTGGTAAAAGGTTGGAATTTGTTTGGTAGGTTTTGTGGCTGTGCAGAGACCCATGTGGTGCAGCACCTGTGTATGGAGGAGGTGGAAGTGTTTGCATGGCAGCAGAGTTGTAGGATTAATTTTAGGCTGAGTAACCCTGAGGGAAGGACATGTTCAGTCCAGAATGGAGAAAGAGGTACAAGGAACTTTGGATTGATTTTCATTATCCCACAAATTTTAGTTGTTACTCCACCTGAGCTCAATGAAAACAGGAGTTTACAGAGCATGGACAGTGGGAAGAGGCATTGGGAGGGATTGAGAACAGCAAGTGCAGCAGAGGATCTTGCTGCAGCTGCCATCACTGCTGCCAGCACTGATCCCAGCCACAGACACAGGTGGCAGTTATCACCAGAGATGGACTGTCCAAAATGGCATCTGCCAGCTCACTTTAAAAATTCCAGGAGCCCTTGTTTGGAGAGGTGGAGAAGGGACATTCATCCTTCCCAACAGGGTAATTCCTTAGTACTTGGTGTACAAGGTCAAGCCAGGCCTCTTCAGTGGCTCAGACATGCTCATTTGAGTAGAAAATAATAGGTGGAAGGGGAGATGGATCTGTGACAGTTTTCACTGAACTAGACCAGCACAGATCCCTCTTCCACCTTCTGTCCCTGAGTTTGTGGCCTAACCATGGGTAGTTATACAGGGAAGCACAAAATGAAGGAACCATCCCGACTGTCCCATATTCAGACAGCTTGCAGCTCTGAATTCCAGAAAATCAGGAAAAAAATTGCACCTCCCTGCAGGACTCACATCTGGGATGTCAAGCAGCCCCTTCCAATTTCTTCCACAGGGCAAAAGGACCAGGGGCAGGAATCACAGGCTGCCTTTGAGCCTAATAACACTACAGTAGCAGAACCACTGGCTCTGAGCCAGGGGAAAATGGTGTATTCTCGCCTGTTCTCTCAAGCTCTGCATAACACAGAGTCAAATGATTTGTTGAGGTTCTGTAGAGACTCAGTTTAAATGAAATGTTGTTGTTTAAAAGCAGCAAAACACAATCTACTGTGAGTCCCAGCGCGTTTCAGAAGCCTGCTGAATAGCAGCCGTAATAGAACAGACCGTGTCTAACACATGGAAGCAAAACTACAAGCACAACTAAATCCTACCAGAATTTAAGATCAGCTTTGATACAGTCTTAGTCTCATCTGTTTATATATTTCTGCAAATCCAGAAAGTATTTTTTAAAAATTTTAAACCATTGATAAAACTGTACATTTCTTGTTGAGTTTTAACTTTTTTTTTCTTTTGAGAAGGGAGGTGCCTTAAATATCTACAATACTTACATGTATAGAAGGCATGGAGCTTTGAGCATCTCAGTTTGTCTGAAGTCTTTGAATGAAACACATCTGACAAAGAAATCACCTTAATCTCACAGTAGAACCTTGCATTACTCTAAATCTCTGCAGTTTTGAGTTACTTGACAGATGAGGCAATTTGGAAATTTTAAACTTGTTGTCATAAACCCCTATAGCCCTCGAATATTCTTTCATATTTTGGCTGGCATTTGCTTATTTATTAAGAAAGTCATCTACCTTTCTGCTTTCCAATTTAAAGAAATCGACTTTCCCATTTAAAGCTTGAATTATGATACCCTTTTCCCAACACACCAAAACCCCCCAATAATCCTTAGCACTCTTCAGTCATTCTCTAGCAGAAGTGTAATGACTTATTGTTCCTACCTAATCTATAAACTCAGCACTTGACTTGGCCAAGGGCATTAGGCAGAAACATCTGAAGAATTCTGAAATTTCAAAGTGTTCATCTCCCTAAAGGTCAGCTTTTTTTCTCTGTCTGTAGGAACAAGCTAGTGCAAGGTGTTTCACTTTAAGATACATTTATATTTTATTGCTTGTAATTTTATTGCTTATGCCTTGCCTCTGAAGTGGAGGAAATATTGCTTTCCAGGTAATTTCATTTCTAATGCTGACTATAAAAGGGCCATGACAAAGATTGTGCTGGGAAAATGTTCTGCTAAAAGCCAACGTCATTTAGAAAAGATCAAGTGCTTCAGGTGGAACTTAAAAGAAATGCAACTTAAGAGTCAGGCTAGTTCATGTGGAACATTATTTTTGTAATTATCTGTGGAGCAACTCTATTGAAATGGGGCAGAGAAGCTGTAAAGGTCACCAATTTCATCACGCTGAACAATTCAGGAGACAACTCTTCAAAACAAAACACACGCATTTATTTACGGCCACTTTTTCCCCTCAGAAAGGTTGGACCTCATGCAGGCGAGCAAAGAACAAGGAACCAAGGCGTGCAGGATGATTTCCAAACCCATCAGTGTGGTGGGAATTGAGGACCAAGTTCATCTTTCAAGTAAGTTAGTGCTTGTGATCCCAGGGGAATCTATCCCAAAGGTGCATAAACAGGCTCTTCTGCCTCAGACAAGCCAAGGAGACATCCCTCAATGACCACTGGAAATTGCAGCTGGAGGGAAAGAGGGAGAGTCCAGCTCTTTGTTTGCAGCAAATCCTGTCACTGTATCCTTTGAATGCCTGTTTCTGACGCTGCTGTTAAATGCAGGGCTGTTTGGATGGCACTTAATTATGCTCCTGCTAAGAGACGGGCCAGGAGCTCCCTCGTTTGTTTTGTGGGCAAGGGGAGGAAGATAACAGTGATGTATGGGTAGGACTTAAATAAAGGAGATACAAAGACAATGAACTGTGAACCAGCTAGATGAGGAAATGCAGGAGAGAGGAACTGCTCTTTCCAAGTAATTAATTGCTGTAATTGCTGTCTCCCTGCACAAATCCTCCCAGGTCAGTTTTATTACAAAACTGGTGCAATTTTGCACCTTCGAGAAAACCATTTTCTTCAGGGAAGAAGGCTTATTTATAGGTGAAGGAATATCAACTAATTATAAGTTATTTTAACCAACATATATCAGTGCACTTAGGAGAACCCTCAACAGCTCAGAATGTAAAATGGTGGGATGTATCCACTGCTGTGCTCCAGTTGCTTTGCCTTTCTCTGGCCATACTCAGAGGCTGTAAAACTGCCTTAGCTTGGGCTGGTGTAAGTTTACAGCCCTCACGCATCACCAAGGCTGCACAAAACAAGAGTACACTGGTAAATTTGGTATATTGGCTTTAAAGCACAGTAAACAGAAGGTGGAAATGGTAACACTGTGAGGCTGTGCAAAGCTTTAAGGAAGGGGAGATAAGGACAATAATCAGGCTTTGCTTCAAGGTCAGCTTGTTAACCCAGGGAAGTATAGAGGAGAGTTTTATTCCCTCTACCACAACAGTGGTTTAAAAGCCCTGGAGATGCACAGGAACCACGTGCTGCAGCCACAGCAATGTGGACGAGAGGTTTTGTCCTGCTACTTCTGCCCCATTTTGTCAGAAACACCAGTCTGAGGACAGCCAGCCTTGTGCCTTACTGGCACATATTTCAAAATCATATAAACGGGACAACTGCACAGGTCTGTGTCCACTTTCCAAGTGCTCTTTTCAGTACCTCTGTGATAGGTTACTGGTAAACAGGTACTTATCTCTGAGTCCTCTCTTAGTCAGGGCCAGAACTCATTAAACCTTCATTTCAAAACCCGTGCTCTAAGCTCATACCAGGGGTATCAGAGATTAAATCCCCTCTCCTTTATTTTTACAGCTTGCTAATAAATTTCAAAAGTAGGAGAGCAGATCCTTGAAAATGCTCTAAGAAGCAACATTTATAAAACCTCAAATCTGCAGCTACAGAAAACCTTGGTATCCTTCTAACACAAAACCATTGAGGAAAACCCTCCCTGTATTTTTACCACAGATCACACACAAAGAAAGAGAAGAATTTAGACTGAGTTACACTTCTTAAGGAGAAGATCTTAACATTATTAAAATGAGTTTTTCTTGCTGTAACACAATCCTATTAATTTGTAAATGTTCAATGCCAGTCAATATTATGATCCATACATATGGTGGAAGAAAATCTGGTCGCTGTGATAGTTTCCTGCCAGCAGGTAAATGTTAAATTCTGTCAAATGTCCCGTGAGCAACAGCATGTTCCTGACAAAGCTGATGAAGGCAGAAAAGAGGCTGGTGAAGGATTGAAAAAGACCTCAAAGGGCACTGAAGCCAATGGTCAACCCAGCACCACCACCATGTTCACCACTAAACTGTGTCCTCAACTGTCACATCCAGATGTTTTTTGAACACTTCGGTAATGGTGCCTCAACCACTTCCCTTTTCCAGCGCTTTACTCCCCTTTCAGTCAAGAAATTCCCCCTGATGTCCAACCTGAACCTCCCCTGGCACAGCTTGAGGCCGTTTCCTCCTGTCCCGTCCCTTGTTCCCTGGGAGCAGAGCCCGACCCCCCCCGGCTGCCCCCTCCTGTCAGGGAGTTGTGCAGAGCCAGAAGGTTCCCCCTGAGCCTCCTTTTCTCCAGGCTGAGCCCCTTTCCCAGCTCCCTCAGCTGCTCCTGCTGCTCCAGCCCCTTCCCCAGCTCCGTTCCCTTCTCTGGACACGCTCCAGCCCCTCAATGTCTTTCTTGCCCTGAGGTTCCCAGAGCTGCCCCAGGATCTGAGGTGTGGCCCAGCAGTGCCCAGCACAGGGGACAGTCACTGCCCTGGCCCTGCTGCCACCCCATGGCTGGCACAGCCCAGGTGCCATCGGCCTCCTGCCCCCCTGGGCACCCCTGGGCTCATGTCCAGATGTTGCCAACCAGCAAACAACTGGTTCACATATTTTACCTCTGCTAATTCGACCTGCGTGAAGATGTAGGACTGCAGTGTTATCTGTTAGCAGGAAGTAATTATGAATGGCAGATCTTCAAAAACCTTTTGTTTTAGGCACGGGAATTGAAATGCGTTTGATTCCTCACTCAAAACCCACCATTAAATAAAAGAAGGAATGAAAAATAGGGCAGTCAAGAGTTGCTTGAGGGTTCTCACCTTGAGATTTCACGTTGAAAAATGCTTAGTCCCCCCCAGTGCCTCGGCTTCAGAAAAGACCTAACAAAGAGCCTTTGCTGATTCCGTTGCTTACCCTAAAATATCCTGGCCTCCTGCAGGTTTGGAGAGCAGGTGAGTCTTTTACAAACATGTGTTTTATGTCAGACAATATTTGACCTAGCACAGGCTGTTAGTATCAGGCAGATGAAAAGATTTACCTTTGCAGGCAACAAGGCATAAAACTTGTTCTTTTTAATTGGCCAAGTGTGCAATAAATAGTAACACGGCTTTCTGAACAGTAAACCTTTGGACAATGCTGTTTTTATACAGAAATGGACTGAGATGGGCTTTAATGCATTAGGCTAACTGCCAGCCTTTTGTTCTATCAAGAGCTGCCTTACCATTCTCAATAACCCCCTACCTGCTTGTCTTTCGTGAGATGCACAAAGGAAAAAGTGTCTCTGGGGAACTAATTCATATCTAAATGTCAGAAAGCCTTTTAGTGAGGAATTTCTGTGGTCCAAGGTAGAGTCTGTCCTGGAACCAAGAGTAGGAGAGGACTAGCTCTCCTAGCTCAAGAATAAATGTCTAAAGCCAGCTGTGTTTCCATCTTTTTGTTGTTTGGGTTTGGGTTTTTTTGGTTGGTTGGTTGGTTGGTTTTTTTTGTGGAGCAAGGAAGGGGGAGTTTTAAGCCAGCTCACTCAATAATTATTGTAGCTAAAAAAAAATAGATATACTTTTATTACTTGCAGAAAGGAAGCTTTAAAAAGTACCTTTTTTTGACTCTAGAGTTTTTGGTACCATCCATCCATGTGGGCTCAATGTGGGACACTTCTGCCATTCTTGACTGTCTGGCCACACATGAACTCACACTTCCTAGACTGGAAAAATCAGTATGATGCACTTCTTTCTGAGACCAGAATCCCAGTCTCAGGAACAACATCAAATCAGAGCTGTCAGAGTCCACTATAATTTCCAAATTCTTTTCAACAACTACCTCTATGTCACATCACTGGACATTTTAAGGGGTGCTTATAAAATTCATTTCCAAATCTTCAGCTTCTAGAGCTCTGCTCTCAGATTGATTTTAAAATTGTAGTTCCTTGAATTTGACGTTATTCCAAGAGCATATCTGAAAGTGTCACTTTGTCACTCCAGAATGTTTTCCTGTGTATTTTCATGCAGGACTCCAAATGTTTAAAAGATAATTCTACTTCTTGTTTGAAAGCTTCTTTGAAATTCCAAATCCTATCAAGTATTCACTTTTTGACTGTTACTCAATACCTAATTTCTGTTTCACTGCTCTTCCACACTTTTTCCCTGGTTCAAGACTTCATCTCTCTGGCCAGTCTTGCAGAAATGTTGCAGCTCAAAGGACACATGGTCCAGATTAGAACGCACTTGAAATTTTAGCTCTCAAGCTTTCAAAATTTGTGAAATTCTTCCAGATTTTATCTAGAGCCTGCTTATGAAGCCAGAAGAAACTTGTATTTGGTACCCCCACTGCTTGAGACAGACCATATGTACCATGGTCCTGTTCCCTTCCAGGATGACTTGACAGAGCAGTGCAGAATTAGCACTCTACTAATTAGTCCTCTGCTCTCTGCTTGTAGGCAGCTTGAATCCAGGCACAGCAGGATCTACTAAGCAACAAGACTGGAGCCAATTGTCGACTTGCCAACATAAGAAGTCACTTGGACCTTTGGAGAAGTTCTTGTCACTGGCTTAATAGTCAGAAATCTGTCTGAACTTCAGGATATGCTTCTTCAAAGCAGAGATTTTTCCTCCTTTTCCCAGGATGGGCACACTCACCATGGAAGAGAGCAGTGGCACAGTAATTCCTCAGACTGCCAAGGCAGTCTTCAGTCCCCAGGTGCCTTCCTTGAGCTCTCTCTGGACAAAATCCCAACAGGTTAATCTCCAGTAGCAGTAAATCCTGTGGTAACCATAGCTTCGGTATTTGCTCATTCATAATCTACGGGCAAATGAAGCTTTGCAAAATTGTCTGCCTTAAGTCTGCTTCAGCTTTTGGACACTGCATAAATGGGCACACTGCTTTACTAAAATCAGGACAATCAGCTCTGGTTCCTTGTGCTCACCAACTATCCTGTCCAGTCAGTCCAGAGGGCCCTTGTCATCACCAGCAGGGACATTTGCTGATGCTTTCCAGAGCAAAATCCTCAAAGTGCAATTGCTGTGGGACATTCACCAAGGTGGAATTCCACACCGACCTCCCTCCAGTTCATGGCTGAGCCAATTTCTGACAGCATGGTTGGTGCTTCATGGATAGATGATTAAATTATAGTGGTACTTTTGTCATGAAAAACAGTTTAATCTCTATTTCTGCTAATTGTTTCAGTACTCATTTTGATCTGCTTTTAAGACTTAATAATTATTTCAGATGGGTCGCACTTAATCTGGTTTGTATTTGTTAGGCAATGATAAATTCATGTTTCAGTACTAAAGGTTTCATCATTAAAGGTTTCATCCAAAGGACACTGCTCTTTTCTTTTGAACCCATATGGGCAAAAACATTCACATTCATAATTAAACTACTGTGCAAACGTGCTCTTTTCCTGGAAAATGGTGCTTCCTTAATATCAATACATGGAAAGTGATTGCTATTTAGCTATTTAATCCTTAACCTTAGATTTCAATCCACAGAATGAATACATGTCCGTTTACTAATTTGTTTTCAGGTACTCACTTATCCAGTACAGTCAATATTTTTAAGACTTTAACCTGGAATCAGTTTCCTTTGGGCTTACAGTTACACTCAGACAAAGCCTGACTGACTTTTTCCTTATTTCCCTTGGAATTGTATGCATTGTATTTCCTTAGTACTGAGAGAGGTGGTTTTGGTTGGGTTTTTTTGTTGTTGTCTGTTTTGGTTTGGTTTTTTCCTTGTTTGTGTTTTTTTTTCTGTTGTTGCTGTTTTGGGGGGTTTTTTGTTTGTTGGGGTTTTTTGAAACTAGAGCACCCTAAGTTTGTATTTAACTTGGACATGTAGAAATGGAGCAGTGTTATTTACATAAAAATACAATGAACAAATGCAGATTTCAGACTCCATGGCCCAGAATCAAATACAAATATATTCCTGTTCCCTCTCCCCTAGACGAAGTGTTGCTGCAACAACCAAAACTGTAACAAAACTATGATTTCTTCTGTGCAGAAATCAAAGGCTGCAGGTCAAACTTGGAGTGCAAGTGCCAAAGAAGTTTCTAGTTTATATGAAATATTCATTCTGTGCTATGACCAGTCCAGCTCAAGACCAGCTCTCTGGCAACACACAGCAGCTTTGACTGTGCACAAAGTTGCCCAAAATGATTGTGCTGGTTTCTTTCCAGCCGATTGACATAAATGGGATGGTCTAACATTGTCAGCACCTGCTGGTGGGTCTGCCTCTAACTCTCAATACAGAAGTTACGCTTGATGAAGTCAAAGTTTTTTGAAAAGCATGTATTTGACCAGGATAGAAAGCCAAACATGTCAAAACTAAATTGTGGGTGAGTAAGGTTCACAAAAAACCCCTATTCTAGATGCAATAATTAGAGCAATCAATGAATTTTGATTAACTGATTGCCAGCTTTCCCCAGTTGCAGAAATGACCTTCTATAAAATCACAAATGCATTCAGATTAAATTGGGAGCAGATGGAAAGTTGCTTGTGTTACTGACATTTCGGTTCCTGAATACCCTTCAAAAGCGTGTGGTACTGCTACATTGTAGTGTAATTAGAATAAGGCAACAAAATCAGTCTCTCTTCACTCCACAAATACTAAGATTATCATCCAAGAGGTCAGCCTGGCTTACAACAAATACTGACAACAAAGAGTGCATCGCTTTCTAGATGTCATTTTGCAGTGTTCTCAACACATATAATTGTGACTGAATACAATTTCACTCAGAAAATAATTCTTAGGAAGAAGAGACTTACAAGGATTTTGTATGGGACATCAAATTGGAATCAGACAGTAAACGCATGGATTCCAAATTAGTTTCAGCAGGCTTTCAGCTGTCCTTACAACAGGATTTGGACCACAAACAAATCCTGAAGGAAACGACAGCTCTCATGCATTTTTATTTGTGTAAGTTGTTCTGGATAGATCATTCAGCCTTTAAGAGGCTGAATTTGGATTTTGTACTTTTTTTTTATATTGACCTAGTCTCTTTCCACTGCAGTGGCACCTAACATCCTTTTGTTTCAGGAAATTGACATGACCATAGCATGTATTGGTTTTAAATATTCTGCTTCCCACACACAGAGGAAGAAAATTGACACATCTTATAGAACTGCTTATGTTACTTGGAAGACAAAGTTTTCAGCAGAACCACCTGCTTACCAGTTTCACAAACTTCTCAAAAGTTAAGTATTTTGCCACTTGAAACTCAAACTTGAGTTTCAAGTGGTGTTAAGCACATGGATTTGGATCTAGAGGTCATCTGTTTTAATTGGTCCCCATTTAAGGTGGCTTCAGGCTTTTCCTTTAGATACAGAGCTCTAACTCTGGAGGGGATGTGTGTTGCTTCAGACATAGCTGCTGCGTGGAAAGTTCTTCCACAAAATTCACAAAAGGGAGCGTCCTGAACTCTGTGCCTCATTCGGTATAACAGCGCTGTTTAAATGGTGGTTGTGTACAGGATTTTGCATCGTAATAAATTCGCGGAAGTATTTTGTATTAATTGTCAAACACTTATACAAAGGCTAAAATTCAAGGATTTGAAATCACAGAATTGTTTGTTATAGAGCTATCCTGGGTGAAAATTCTGTCTGCTGGCAGTACAGTCTCATTTAAGTCCGTGCAGTGTCACTTGGACTCAATGAGGCGTGTGGGGAACGTAAAGATATTGTTAAATTCTGAAAAAAAACTGGCCCTGGAGAATTGAGATGCAGTGTAATCCTCAAAATGCTGCAGTGCAAAACATTTTAACCAGAATTTTTGATTTAAGAATGTAAGAAAAAAATAGTACAAATCTACATTTAAGATATTTCTGGAACATTTTATAAAATACACTCCATTGTAAAGATCTTGTAAACTGTAGCTTTTAAAATCTGTTGATTAATCCAACATGAATGTTACTATTTTCTGGGTTTTGAGAGTGCTTTTAAGGTGCTTTATACAATAAAGTCTCGAAACGTAAATATTTAATCAAGGGACTGCTCTTCTTGTCAGTCCTCTGATAATATTAAATATATTACTTTGTTTGAGCAACAAAACAAGAGATTTTCCCTAAGCTCCCTTGCATCTATAACCTTGCTCTAAAGGAATACAAACTCCTGCAGAGTTTGCTGTATAAGGAACAGGTACATAAATCAAACTGACAGACCATTTTCAGCATTATTGTTCTGCACAACACAACACCAAATTGATAGGAAATATTTACATTTATTAACAACGATTCACACTTATTACATTCATTACTCCAGCACCCTGGCCTTAGTACAGGACTGCAATACCTTTACCCAAGTATGGCGCTTTTTTAAACTTTTACAGGTTTCAGTATCTGAGAGGCAAGAAAACCTGACTTGTGGTCACTCTGAACTTGTTTTGGAAGGGTAAAGAGGGGATGGCCAAGAGAGCCAGGACACGCATGGCAGGGCCAGGCACACCCTCAAAGTGCCACAACACGGATTTTGCCATTTTCTCCAACGTTTTGCCATTTTCTCCACGAAAGTGCTGCAGGATTAAAGCTTAGCTCAGCTCAGTGTCAGGAGATGCTGCTGTGCTTATCTGCTGCTACCTGGGCGTTCAGAGTAGCACCAGGCCTGACTTGGTGTTTGTTTCACACACAGAAAATTTCTTTAGGCTTGCAGAGGATGAAAAAAAACTTCAGGAGATCTAAAGGACCTCTTTGTTCTCCACATCCTGGTCTAGAAGAGGAGGCTGTCCCAGCTGGGACAACAAATACCAAACAAACCACTGTGGAGGTCTTACCCTTGTCCTAGAAGACAAGGAGAAAAGATTGCCTGGTTAGAGGGAATCCAAAGTTTTACTGCTAACAGCAGTTTCCAAGGAAAGCCTGTGTCTACTAAGAGGTGCCATTTGGAAAAAAGGAGCTTGGCTCCATTCTTTCAACAGTTCCCTTCTCCTTTGCAAGATTCAGAAGTGAGCTGTGGCAGTGTTTCTGCACTGCCTGGACCTGCCAGCACCTCCTCAGAGCCCATCACCAGGCATCCTGCAGGGATGAGGAGCCAGACTCCTCTCACCCTCCCCAGACCTCAGGCAAAGGGAATAAGATGACAACATGCAAGAGTTTTGCTCTCGTTCATCCACAAGGTTAAATACAACCCTCACATCCTCACCCTCTGCCCAGCCCTTGTGCATGGGTCTGAAAAATCTGCAAGTCCTCAGCACGGTTCCATTTTCAGCTCAAGTGCCTCCTGAGTGAAAAGCAGGCGGGCTGAGCGTTAACCTGCACATCCCCTCCTGGCACAGCAAGGGCAGCAAGGTCACAGAAAACTCAGCTCCCAGGTGAAACTGGGCCTGTCCCAAAACCTGGTGCCTTGTCCTTTTGAGGTTTGCATGGAACAACCGGGGAATACTCAGACTGCTCTTAGCTCCTGGAACATCCCAAAGGCAGGGGATGTGGTCACTGTGGAAACTCCGTGGACTGGACAGCAAAGGCCCTGAGGCACAGCTGGATTTGGGCACAAGGTGAAGAGTGTTTCTGAACCAGGGTGCTCCACACATGGTGCACAACAAAGTGCAACAGCTCAAGGACAGAAGCAGAACCTCAAGCAATAAGACTGACACCAGAGTTCTGTCAGACTTACAGGACTTTTCCCACTGGTTTACAGACTAACCAGTCCTGGGGGATTGGAGCCGAGCATAAAATAGTTTAACAGCTTTAAAGCTGAAGACTGTTTTTACTCATTCTGCAAAAGCTTGCTTACAGGCACCATGGTAAAGTCAGTAACAAATACCAGGGAATCCTTTCCCATGGTGATATGCACCAGTAACACCCATTAATTTCAATAAATAATCATTTCAGACCAAACAGTAGTTATGTTTCTGGTTTTAGATAGGGCAATTTGAAATTTTCCTCACTAGGTGTCAGAATAATTTGTTTTATACAAAAACTTTAAGAGGCAGGGGTGGAGATAGACTCATTCACTACCTGAACAATGTTGGATTTTTATTTTTTTAATTTCTACACCAGTCTCCTTTTTGCAAAGCCATTTAAAATTGTCTAAAAATTTGCATACTCAAAAAAGCTATTAGTGAAAGCAATGTAATTTTTTCTTCTCCAGTGCCCTAGCTGAGTGCCTAATTCAGTGTTTTGAATAAATTGAAGGTTGGGTTGATTTATGAATCTAGAGAACATTTTTCTTTTTATAATCAACTACCATTAAACTGAATTGCCTGCCAAAGAATTTAAATTAAAATGACAACAGTCCTATTTAAATTTTATCCATGCATAATTGTGTCAAATTAAATAAATATTGCATTTTATGGGATGTGTTATTACAGTTAAAGTGTCTAAAACAGAGACAAGTAGTAAAGACTGATTATAATTCAGTGATTTTTGCTATGAATACTAAGGTATTTTTATAGAAAAAAGACTCCTGGATGTACCTATAAATTGTTTTCCTTGTCTTCCTTCCTGAAGAACAAAAAGAAAGAATTCTTACTGATTCCAGCAAGGTGAGATACCAAACTGCCACCTTCCCCAGGTCTTTTTCTGCCTACACTTATGGATAATGATAGAGGTACAGTTACAGACCCACAGAGCACTTTTCCTTAACAGCAGATTGGACTTTGAATATGTGTTTGAATATGGATGCCTCTGCTACCCTTAAATTAAAAATAAAGGGAGCCCATCATGCCCCCTTCCCTGCATCATAACAGCATTTTAGTGGAAAAATGTTCACACTGCAGCCATATAATTGTGTCTTTTGGAATTGGCTCGTGAACTTAGAGCTAAAATACTTTCCATGCAGTTGAATCCTAGAACAACTAATGGTTATATTTGGGATTTTTGCCAATTTTAGTTGTAGTTTTCATAGGAGCACAAGGAATTCATATTCCATGGGAGATATTCTCTTGGTATCCACTGTTAACTATATGAACTGGTTGCATTTGAATCGCATTTTTCAGCCTTGCTGTAAAACTTGAAGAGCCAGAGACCTAAGTAAACCTAAATATTAGAGCCAAGATAATAGGAAACAAAGTAGCTTCAATTTCATTATAAGCACTCAGCATCTGTTGGAGACTTGCTGACAAACGGAGGTTACAAAAGTGACTTGGCAGAGCAATTATTGGACTGTTCTCTGTAATGTTACAAAGGCTCCTTAAGGCTGGGACTTCTCCCTGGCATTTGTACAGCACTTGAAAAAACACAAAAATAGTGCTGCTTTAAACTGAGCAAGGGAAACAGACTGCTGTTTCAAACAACCAAAAACCATGAAAGCAACATGGTGCACAACTTAAAACTCGCATTGCAGACTGAACATTGGGGTGGAAAACCACAAGGCACCCAGACAACAAGTCACAAATCACTCATTTCATTCAAATTACATTAATATAGCAGTTTTCTACTCTTCCAAGCCAAGCTATTTCCAGTAGTTAACATATTTCTCAGGAATTGCTGCAGGAGTGGGTTTTTTTCTGTACTTTGTGCTGCTCTGAAGACAATGAAGCATAGAGTTCAGGGGTTAAAACACAGACAAGGACTATCCCCAGCTTGGCTGCACAAACCTGTTTCAAACCACACTCTAGAACAGCTCATCCACCTGAGAGCTATTTGGAATGAAATAGAGGTTTGGTGTGGCTGGGCCAAAGGACTCACATAAGAAGAACAGGCATGGTATAAAATAAAATACAAACGGTGCCAGACCTCCTTCCCCCACAGTGAACTTGTGACACAGGTGAGATGCTGATGGGAGAGGAAAAATCCTTCTCCTATTCTCTCCTCTGAGATGAGACACCAAAACGCTCTGTCCTTCAGCAGCGCAGAGCAGGTCTGTGCTGGATAATGCCTCCCAGCCCCATGCCAAAACACAGCCAGAGGCTCATAAACCAGCATGTTCTCACTGCAAAATGTGCTCAGTCACATTGCCTGGAGCCTCACATCATCTTAGAACATCTTCTGCTGTTTTTACTGCTGTCTTTCAGGGGTCATTTGACTTATGAATAACCAAATATTTCCTTCTGCTTCATTTGTCCTCTGCCCCTGCCATACTGTTTTATGGGCAACTCCAGTTTTCTGCTGGGTGTCAGTAAATTTCCTCGTGACTATTGGTAATGGCTGCCATAAAAATGTGCTGCATAGAAGAAAGATGACAGCTTAAGTGACACCTGATGACACTAAGCATTTAATAAAGCCAAGTAGTCTGGTAGAGGCTGGTCAGTTCCCTCATGACATCCCTTCCTTCTGACTGTTCTCTACAGCATCACATGTAGAACGATTTGTCACTGGGATGTCTGTCAGAAAGAAGTTTGATTTTATCATTAGAAAATGCAGACTGTAATAGCCTTAACTATTAAAGATAAATCTTTAGGCCTTTAAAATGTTATTGGGGTGTTTGAAGGATAAAAAGATTATGAAGTAAAGCCCTGCAGAAGTTTAAATTATTCTGGAAACAAAGTTTGCTTCTCACAGAAACCCACTGAAAGCAGAAACCAAATCAACAAAACCACCTGTGATAACATAGAGATGAGGAACTGTGAAGTTAATACACATAGCCGTGTTTCTTTAGAATGCACACTGCATTTACACTGCAACCCCTCAGTTAATCCCGCAGCACATTCCAGGGAAGAGCCACGACCTCTGCAAGCAGTGAGCACGGCGTGGCAGCTCACCTTTGGTAAACCCCAGAGCCTGGGCTCCACTTCCCCTGCCTGCTGTTGCTTATTTTCAGCCTCTCAAACAGAACCCACAGTTATCTGAAATTCACTTTGCAGAAGTGCTGAAATATTTATTTTATTTCTTCCTGGGCCACACTGGAGAAGAGTTTTCACACAATGTAGTGTTCCTTTCAGACAGATTCCTGTGAGCTCTTTTAAGAGCAGAGGAGAGGGTAGAAAGTTGTTTAAAATGCACCCTAAAAATGCTGGAGTGTGCGCCTGTCCAGCTGGCACTCCCTTGTTATTCACGGCCTCCCACTCTCTTCAGGACCAGCATCTGTATTTCCATCTCTGCACAGGAGAGCCCTAACTCAGGCCCTCTTTTCACAACTACTTTGCTTTACATGGCAAATGTCTACAAGTGTTATCCTTAAAGCATTAGGATAACTTCCTGATCAGAAAGTTAAGACCCTTACATGTGGCTGAGTCACCTGAATTTTGGTCCCTTACCAACTAAATACAATTATTGATATAAACTTTCGACTGTGTAGTCTTTGTAGCCTTTCAAGATCTGACTGGATTAAGCTCCAAAGAGTTCTGGCCTCATAGCCGACAGTGTTCTGAGCAGGAGTTTGGACTGGAATCCTTGTGAGTTCTCTTTCCCTCTGAGTTATTCGAGGTTACAAGAACAGCAAAAGATTTAACTTCCAAGAGAGGATTTATTGTTTATTAGAGCATTCCATGCTGGGAGAGCACAGGTTCTGTAAGCCTGAGTGTAATGCAACTGAGCAAAGCACAAGCTCCAGGCTATGAAGCAGAGCTGTGGATAAACACTTGGATTGCTCCAGCATTTTTGTGACTATCACCCTGGACATCTCACTCTGACATTTTGGAAAGTATAGTTAAAAGCTTAACACATTCCAGGATGAATTTTTTTAAAAAAAAAATATTCCAGCAATTTGCTAAAACCCAGTTCTACCTCATTAAAATTTCCTCTCTCCCATGTCCACTGCTGAGGATGCTGAAGGAGCACTTCCCTCTATCAGTAATTAATAAAACCTACAAATATCATTTTCCACTTATTCCCCGCACAGAGCTGCAAACAGTACCAGGGATATAAGGGGTTACTAATGTCCTTGGCCCCTGGAGCTCTCCATATTTGAGGGCCATACTGTCATCTTTAGTAGGGGAGGTCTCTCCTTAAACAAGAATTTTAAGAAATTGGCACTTATTTCTGATCTCTGTAGGAATAGAGATTTCCCAGAGCTGGACGTTTATGTTTATAATATTTTAGAACAGTTTATTTGAGGAAAACAGCAATATCATGAGGAAAGCACTTCATGTACTACTGGCTTTTCCAATTAAATATTGTGAATATCCTTCAGTCAAATGTCTTTTTTTCAGTAACATACCCACGTAGGATGGTAAAAGCAGTAGTGACTCCTAAACATCCAGTGCTTTCTGAAATGGATGAAAAGAGACTGGAAGATAAGAAAAAATCATTTTCCTGTAAGTGAAATTATTTTACAGATGAAACATGACAGTAGTGAGTTTATCCTACTTGTACTTTATATTAGACACTAGAAACAAGCCTTCAGAATGAACCACTCATCATTATTAACAACTTAAATGGGAGTTTAAAGGGCTTATCTGCAATGAATTATTCAAGAGTTTCATGGATTAACTACTGAACTTTCCATGCTTTCTCACCACAATATTGGACTTCCCAGTATGGTAAAAGAATATTGCTAGCAAAGAGTTAGCTATTGGAGCCCAATTGTTTTTGGTGAAACCATGGAAGATCAGATTTCTAAAAGCATGATGTTCTGTCAGATAAATAGGGGCCAGAGAAGTAAAGCTCATAAAAATTGAAATTTGGGTTGTGTAACTCTACACAAATAGACTAAAAGCAAGAGGGGAAGAGAGCTGTTGTTGCACTGGAATTGAGGAAAAACCCCAAAACTTAAGTGCATAATGCTGAGAAGTTTCTTCCTGTCTAAAAGCCCTTCATGACTTGTTCTCAAAAGCGTGTATGAAGCAGCCATCAGACACAATCAAAGGGGAAGAAACTCGTGATTCATTTTTTTTCAGGAAACAATCAGACTTCAAATAATTATAGAGATATGGGAATAAATTTAATAAAATTAATTTTATGAGTTAGAAATTAAAAAGTAGCAGCAGTTCACTCTAGTGAAAGCAATATTAGACCTGGGTTTTCACTGGTGTTTTCCTACCCTCTTTTTCTGTCAAAGTTCATTAGTGGCAAATATCAGTTAGGTGACAGCTACTGGAATTTTTACAGGCTGTATTCCACTTGGGGATAGATATTTCTAACACAATACCACGTGGAAAAAGCAGAAGTTTGAAGGTGCTTGCATTCCTTTGCCTTGCTGGTAGTGGATTTCCCTGTGGAATGTGTTCCTCCCTGAACACCTCTTCACTACCACCAGAACAGAGAAGTTGTTTTTCACTCTTCTTGGCCCCCTCAGTGTTTAGCCTGAGGCCAGGGAATTTTTTTTTTCAGCATGTGAATTACTTATTTTGAGTAAATACTTTGGGGATTGCTCCTAATTCTACAATCCTCACGTACTTTTAGACGTCTGCAAGTGTGGAGTGAAAACCCAAGCCCAGCTGGACAGTGCAATCCCAGCAGGCATCTTCCTTATGCACAGGACTATTTTCCCTATCTGTGGACTCCAAGGCATGCTGCACTGTCAAAAAGAGAAAATAGAAGTTGGAGAACGTGGATATTTTAATTTACTGGAGCAGCAGCCTGGCTTCACCACACTTACCAAGATGCTGGGCATCATTTAAAGGCTTTCAGTTAATTTTTTTCTTCCAGTTAATAGAGAAGGGATTTAGAGTACTTATATATGGCAATTACACATTGAATGAACGACCTAGTAACAGGGAATGAGACATTTCCTTTAGTATAACAAACTGGTAAATTTGTAGGTTACGAAACCTTTAAATCCCCTTTCAGGCAGGCTGTTGATGGCACAGAATATTATATAATATATGTGGACACAAATATTGCTGTTTGCAATGTAAGCCTCTCATACTGTACAGCTGTTGAACCAACTGCAGCAGACATTTAGCTCCTGTTTACCACCAAAGCACTTTATTGGCAGTGATTTACAATCCTAAATCTTCCCCCCTTTTAAATGCAACCTACCCCGTTCCTTAAACTTCAGTTACTGGCAAGGCAAGTAATCCAGTGGCTTTGTCAAGAGAAACTGTCACAGACAGGAAGGAACTGTTTAAGGTGGAGAAAAACACGCCAAGTATTGTGTCCCAAATAGCTCACAGCCAGGTATTTCATGTGGGAAGGAATCTGCTGCTGAAAAGAGATGGTGCAAGATGAAGTCTGTGCTAAGTATTAAGAAACACTTGTTCTTGTTATCACTGTGTGTCCAACACCCCTGGAAAACTTCCTAGGGGTGAGGCACTGTGCCACTGACACTGCAATGCAGGCTTCAGACTGCGTTTCAAAAGGTAGGTGTTTTAGTGCTTACGATTTTACTATTTGGAAATACACAAGTTTTGTGAAAAATTGAGTTTGCTGAATTTCAGTGGAGCTATCTCACTCAGAGCCTGCACAAACCAGGTAGGCTGTAGATAATATTTAGCAAACTGGTGAAAAACTTTGCCTTAGTGGGCAAGAAGATGGGATTTTTAAAATTATGTCAATTTACTTAAACTCTGGAATTGAATGGCTTTGAAATTAAATAATCCAACTGCTTTGATTTAGCATCTGGACTAAAATGACTCTCATAAGGGTGTGATTGCTGTAAGGTGATTGCTGTATAATAGTCAAGGAGCCACAAAAAAGAGATGAAAGATGATTCATTTAAACAAAATTCAATAAAAAAGTCACTTTTTAGCAAACTAAGACCATTATTCTAGACTTGGTCAGTATTTGAACTGCTTTGACCCATGTTCTGTAATAGGGGAAAGTACAATTCACAGGCACACCCAGAAGCACTGTACTTAACACTTATTTGATGTCTGAAGACTGGTCCTGCTTGAATGAGGCACTCTGTACTATTTAAATCATTTATCTACAGCATTTAAATCATTTATCTACAGTTGTACACAAATGCCAGGACCAAAATGAGCTGCTACCATATGTGTACAGGAAAAAGGACACAGCATATTTAGGTAATAAGATCATGTAAGCATTACTCAACACACTAATCAAATCAGGTGACTCTACATGGCTTATAGCAGATGCACATCTCCTGCTAATATCCATAAAAGCCTCATTTGTTTGATGAGAGAGTAATTCTGATAGATGCAGCTGGAAGATAAACAGCAAAAAGCTGAGTGCCGTGTTCCTACCACGTATCTTCAGACACAGCCTGCTTATTTTAACTCACCTGTTATGCAACAGAAAAAGGATTCACTCTCTACATTAATGGATGAGATCCTGCCTTAAATTGATAATGTGACATTTGAGATCTGATCTATTGTTTTCTATCCAGTGCGTGCACATATGGAGAGCAAAAGGCAAGGGTTTGAGTGTATGAAAAAGGTCACAGATGAGAGCAGCCTACACTAGAGGTGAGATCAAGGCTCTTAGCAGTTTTTAGGCATTTTATCTGCCTCAGAGTCTGAATGCTGGAGTAGGCAAGTCCTGTAATCTGCATGCTGGAATTACGGTGGATAAATGATTTAACCTAATTGACAAGAAATCTTAGGAGGAGGGAGTATCAGAAAGGCTCTAAGCTAGCAACACTATACTAAAACAAGAAAAAGCCATTTGAAATACAAATCCCTTCAGAATTATTTTTCAGATTACCCTTAAAAAATCTGTAAGCTAGGGGGGAAAAATCTAAATATCCAGTAACATTTTTAAGGAATTTTAGAAGACTTAGCACTAGGTTTAGAAAGATGAACAGTTCTTTTTTGAATAAAGTCTTTTGATATTAGTAATAAAATCCCATTTAGCAGCAGCTGCCTAATAATTTACTCTAGTGCTTGGTTATCTGAACTTGCTTTAAGTGTCACATTCTAACAGCCAAGATGCATCTTAGGGGTTTTTTTGCCGTTTTCTTGGCCAAACAAGTGAGGAGATTTGAGGCTGTTCCTGATGTTTAGACTGTTTAGACCTAGTACCTAAACAGAGAAATTGGAAGGGACAAACCTTCTCTTTAAAGGTACTCCAGCAAATCCACATAGCTGAGGCTTCCATCCCAGCACTTAGGGCCAAAAAAGGCAGCACCACCACTTGGATGTTATTTTTCATGTAAGTGACAGCAATATTGGAAAACATCAAGAAAGAATTGAAGAGTTAATTCAATTTCAACTGAAAAAGGCAAAGAATTGTGCATAATTTTCTCTGGGAAAGGAGAAACTGGTAAAACAGGTAATGAGAGATTTTCAAGCAGGAAGGGAATCAAGACTAGGAAGAGTGCCTTTATGTTAGAAAGGTCACAAGATTCATACACTTTGTTTGCAGCCCTTGTGCTTTCACACAACCACTAAAAGTTAGAGAGAAGCACAATAAAATGGTTCTTGTAAAAAGGGGGAGTTTCTCCAAGCAGTCCCACTCAGTTACTTTGATTTTGCATTTGTTTTGGATAGAAACCAGGTATACAGAAAGCTGATAAATGTAGTTTCAGAAAACATTAGTGATTAACTGGATTTTTTGAACTTGTCTCTAACTTAGTTAAAGACAGCTTTTGGCTGGTCAGAAAAGTCACCTTGTCCAAGTTAAACACAAGCGTGTGTGAGGTCAGTAAAAACCATATTTACCAGAATTTCTCTGGATTTAGTGGGTTTTTCACTGGCAACACCCATCCTCTGCACCAATGGCAACATCAAAATGTCAATAAAGCTGAGATGAATCACCATGAGATCTGAAATGACCATGGGCTAAGAGCTGTGGACAAAGCTTTTCTGACATGACACTTGAAGTTGTTGTGTGAGCTCTGCAATGCTGGATGAAATGGTGAAGCTTTGAATTTGTATTTCACTCGGGATCATTTTGCTTCACTGTTTGTTACTCAGAGCAAAGTCAACCTTGAAGTCTTATGTGGCAAACCAGCTAAAAAAATAAGTTGTCTTCAGAGCATTCAAAAAGCTGCACTGGAAACTAAAAAGGTTAATTCCCAACCAGAAAAAAATTGTTCAGCTCCATTGTGGAACACGGGTAAGTGAAGCCAATGGTATTATGTTAGCAATTTACCCAGGATCCATATCATCTTAGGTATCTGGAGCATCAAAAATAATGTGCCATAGAGTAGAATTACTGCACTTAGGTATTTTCTTTGCTGCAATAACATACTAAAATTATCTGCAGCTCCACAATTAAAACCTAGGTTTCAGAGGCTCTGTGAATGTTAGTGTATCTTCAAAGCACTTTACAGATCAATCCTTTTCAGCATCACTCCAAAAGTGGAAAGAATTACCTTTATCTAATTGAGAAGCAAGCTGCAGCACAAAGACACAGTGAGTCATCTGCCAGTTAAGTGCCTGGATACCAGGGGGATGATACAAGAACAGAGAACAGAGTGTCCAGAGCACATCACATCATCTGCAGCTGGTTTCCAGAACATTAATCTCATCTCCTGTCTATATTTAGTCTTCCATATACTTGTTCTGTAAACCATTTTCCATACCTGTGCTACAGATCTATTCAGCCATTGCCCAAAAATGCATTTTCCATCTGCTTCTCTTCTTTCGTCGTGACCCTTATTTTCTCTGCAATCCGTTGTCTCATACTGCCAGTACCTGAAAGTTGCAACCACTTCCAGCTCCTTGCATCCCCCCGAGCTTCCTTTTTCAGGGAATCCAGGCAGCCAGGCTCCTTTTCAGTTCCAGCAGCTCTTTGGAAATCATGGTGCAAGCGGGCTGAACACTGAAAATGGGCTCTGCAACTCCTTTAGTCCCAAAGATGTTACTTTCCACTGAGCCTACAAGGGCACAGTCTGAAGCCTCTTTTCTTCATCAACATATATCAAATTCTTTGAACTTTCCCATCTATTAGCAATCTTCAAAATTCTTTCTTCTGGGTAGCCAAGAAGTCAACATTTTCTAAGCACTCCTGGTAAAGCTACTGCTCATTTCAAATAATATTTTTCCACTGAAATTTACACCAATTACATGCAACCCCCAAATTTTGTAGTCACATACCTCAAAGATGGCCTGTGTTTAATGGCACAGGGTGACTCTGAATACCATCAGAATCAGTGAGATCTTCCCATGCAAACAACCATCAGTATTTATTTCTGTTCTCAAGGATGCATTTCAGAGCCTAAATTTAAGCATTCAGGGAGGAGAAGGGACAAAGACAGAATTTTTATTGGAAAACATAGATAACATCCAGTGTTTCCCAGTGCTTTACCAAGACTAATCCTCTTCAGCAACTTTAGCTGCCACCTGTTGTACTCAGATCTAGCCAAGATTGCTGTGTTTAGGCTCAGGACAGTTTGGAAAAAAAACAGGCAGATTACCCAGCATTTTTCAGCCCATGGTCTGTAAAAGCCCTTTTGTTCTGGTGGAGTATCAGATCTAAAGCTTCACATACCTCTGACATGAAATACACATTAAATTGCTTTCCACTACCCAGTTCTCCACCTGTTTAAATCCTATTAAAGCACCTTGACACACACAGAATAGGAGGATAAATATATACTGAATGTTATTTTCTCCTCCTCAGATGCCTTAGTTCCTGGTCTGCAAAGTACTGTGGTATCAGTAAGACCACAACAAAAAACCTGTTGTTTAAAATTACTGTCTCCTTGTGTCTTTTTTGAAGGGCTCTTCCTGCGGGATATTAAGTTCTGTAAAACTCTGCAAGACATTTTTCTTTCAGAGGATGAGGTGACCCTAAGGTTTAACGGGCTGTAATGTTACTGTAACTTGTGGTTTTATCAAGCAGCTATTATCTAGACCTTTGATAATAGTCTAAAACCCTTTCAAGAGTACATTTTTAGTCTTGGTTGACTTCAGAAAAACAGGTATATGAAAAGCTTATTACCATGCTACAGGTGCTGTTCTTGTATACTTTTCTTAAGCCTCTGGTCCAACTTTGTCAGTCTACACTGACCTTTGCTGCGTCCTTGCTCGTAGCACAGCTCCTTGGATTTCAGTCAGATTATAATCCAGACAGAGGAACAGACAAAAAACTAGCATAACTCCCTGTGCTGTAGGATACCTCAGTAAAAGTTAGCACCACAACATAAATTTAGATCAGGTCACGGTGTCGAAGATCTCTGAAGACAGCCCATCCAACCAGAAATGTGTTATGGTAGCAGCATTATTCACTTGTTCCTAAACTTTCACTTACAATGATAGCAGGGGAAAAAAAACAAAACCTATATGAGGAACAATTATAAACCCATTCAAAAACATGTATTGTACCACCATGAAAATGTCAAACATCCTCTGATTTTAAAATATTTCCCTGCAGATTTACATTTCATTGCCCCGCAGTGAAGAAACCCCCTCTCCTTCAGGAACTGCAGTGGTTGTTGTGGTGTTATTTGGGCAGCTACTCTGATGGTGTCATGGTTTTTAAATCGGGCTTCTGAAGCTACAAACAACGCATAGCATTCACCCTTACAGCCTCTCTCAGCACAGGAGCAGGGAGTTATAGGAAAATTAATGAAGATAAGTGGCAGTGAAAAGGTTTTGGTCAGTGACAGCTTCAATATTTAAGTTTTTGATTGCACTGCCTGCAGAAGGCAGGTCTGGGATCCTCAGCCATTGATAAGAAAAATCATCATCAAGCACAAGGAAGGATTCAATCCCAAAAAGTCCTGATTCAAGAATAACATTTTCTCCCTGGCTAGAGTTCTGCAAGACCATTTGCTTTCAGGATAAACTAGCAAATTGTCTCATCAGCATGAAAAAAACAAGACAGATTACTGCTGACACAGAAATGGAAACGTATCTTCTAACCCATAAATATTTTCTCATGGAGCTGAGTTACATGTCACCAATGAGCCACTTCCTGCAGCATTAAACCAATGATTTCCTAACCTGTGCTCCTGGGCTCCCCAGTCAGGGCACACAGACTCCTGTTCACCAATGTCTCCGAGGATGAGCAGGAGGAAGCAGCAGTCTCAAAGCTGGCACGATTCAGCTTGCTCAGCTGGTGTGGCAGGAAGGCTGGGAAGAGGGAATTTGTTTTCATTGGTGTTACTGCACTATTTCAACATGATTTTAGTTGTTCAAGCATGTCACCTACTGAGGGCAAGAATTAGGTACACAGAAAGTAAAGGCTCTCCACAGGGAAGGACAGCTTGAGATGTAGGACAGCAGCTTCAAGCCAGCATTTGGTGAGCTTGATTTTACTCACGGGGTTCAGCGTTGTCATCCTTACTGCCCTCTGAGAGGTTCAGGACGGAGATTTTCAGTTCCTCAGCCCCACTGCTGCACTCTTCTTCTCCTTCTGTCTACCTCAGACAAAAGTTACTTCTTACCACAACCATCAACCTTGGCTCATGAACGGCCATGATATCCTAAAGGGGAATAAGCAGGTCTGAAGGAGACAATATGGGATGAAGATTTCATATTTAGCCTGTCCTCCACAGCCTCAGAGAGACCACATGACTAATGCACCCCACATTTTTAACTGTCTGGAACTCAAAGCCTAAAGAAACTTTTACAATGGCCTTGCCTTTATACTCTGTTACACTCAGAAGGCATAACGAGTCCATGCTAGGAGTTATCTTACTAGTGCAGCTGTCACAATAATGATTTGTCTTTTTTCATCTTCACAGCCAGGTGGTTCAATCCTGAGTTAGAAGAACCTGCTTGCCATTGATCTGGCCAT
Organism: Dicrurus megarhynchus; assembly: GCA_013399195.1. Classification (NCBI taxonomy): domain Eukaryota; kingdom Metazoa; phylum Chordata; class Aves; order Passeriformes; family Dicruridae; genus Dicrurus; species Dicrurus megarhynchus. The sequence continues at coordinate 106,418 of VXAD01003125.1, forward strand.
CATCAGTTCAGGGAGTAGTTCAGCCAAGAAAAAGGATTTAACATTTGCAACCTAGGTATAGAAATGATCCTGGGTGCCCCAAGCAGTTCAATAAAACAATTTGCTCTTTCACAAGGTAATTTGGATCAAAAATAATGCTTTTGCCCTAAACATCCTTTGTGCAGGCAAAAGATCAATTTAGACAGCAAATAATTTTCAGAAATGTCCCTATACCATAGGATGAAGAAGCTCTCAGAGCACTAAGTGAATCATTTCCATCAACAAAGACGAAAAGACATTTAACAGAATAATTGTGCCAGCTTACAGTTCATGCAGAATATGACTGTCACCTGCAGGGACAACTGCCTTCAGAAAGTGGGGAGGTGTTGGTGTGATTTGGATGAGGCACACACGGTGACAAGGCAAAGGTGCCCATTTCCCATCACGCACAGCCTGGCCGTTCTCCTCCTCAGCTGAGTGGCAGGAGGGGGTCACCTTCCTGCCTGACACCCTGCCAGAGCTCTGTGCAGACAAAGTATAAACTGCATTTGTCTGTGCAGTCCTTTTGTTGTCAACTGAGTACTTCTCCTCCGGGAGCTAAAGCTCTATAAGAGCTCACATTTGGTATTCTGAATATTCTTCTTTTACAAACTCTAACCCTTCAACATTTTGTTTTGTTAGGCTGGAAATTTGTCACCTTGCTTGTTGATTTCTGTTGTTTTCTGAAGAGTACATCCTAAGCTAGCAGCAGTTTCTTAAATATACATCGTGTAATTGTGTGGATTAGAAATACATTACAGTAGAAATCCCATGGGAGTGACAATTTCCAAAGATCTTTTTCTGAAAAGACAGAAGAATTTGAGATCAGGCAGATGGCATGCTGACAGAAAAATCTAGATTAATTTGCCTGTCAGATTAAAAAAAAAATTAAATCTATATACCAGCAACTTTTCTGTATATGCCTTAGAAGTTTTCTTTTTTGGCACGTATTAAACCTTCCATGAAAAGCCACTAAAATAACAGCTCAACCCATTTTATTTTAATGCAAATTCCAAAATTCTGTCAAAAGGCTTCTCTTTGGCAACAACCTCTGGCTAGAGTATTACACATGAAATAATTGCTGACAAAACAAAAGAATATGGTTTGCCAGGTACTTAAGAAGGAGCAGTATTAGCACCTTAACCATGAACAAAATTAGAGCTAAGCAATTTATACCTACAAGAGGGTCTATAAAGAGCATTACCTGTTAGCAAGTCAGCTGTCACCACTGATGGGTCTGAAAAACAATAATCATGGGTTTCAAAGTGGCTGCCTACTGATCAATTAATTCCAAACTCCACGCACATTCAGAACTGCAGCTCTGAATGAGCGCGCGAGAGAAGGTTCCCTTGGATGCCATTCCTGTAACACAGTCCAAAATAAAGTCCTTCTGCACCCTCACCCCACCAACAGTGAGGGGTTGTATGTCCTCTGGCATCACTTGAAGCTCCACTCCAACTCAAAACCAGATTACATCTCAAATCCAGGTTGAACTGATAGAAACCATTTGATAATCTGCCATCAGATTATCGGTTCACATGGTTTTAATTTTCCTGACTACGAGCACTCTGTTTCCCTTCTTAGGTTGTCTGAAAGGGTTTATATTTAGCACAGGACCCCTTTCTACACAGGAATTACGGGAGAGCTTTATGAAGATTTTCAAATCCAGAATTGCACCCTGTCAGTTTTTCTTCACACAGCGCTGAGCCCAGTTGTGAATTTGTGGGGGTGGATGTGTGGGGGAGTTGCAGTCTTCTTTCTTCTTCTTCTTCTTCTTGCTGATGTTAAATGATAGGCAGCAGAAAAAAACAGATATCAGGTTTACAATGGCGAGACAGAGAGAAAAGGCAGCTCTAATATGCACGTCACCTTGGAGCACAGCAACAGAGGGTGACAGCTCCAAGGGAGAGCCTGGACATCCCAATGACATCACTCCACAGCCCCTGCTGTCTAAAATTCCATGCAATTTTAAAAACACCAGTGTTGACAAGTAATGGATATGTTTATTTTTTAAACCAAGAAATGGGTCACAGCTCACCAGCTCATGGGAATTTTGACAGTCAATCCAGTCTGGAACTCTGAGAGCAGAAGAGCTTCTCCCAAGCACACAATAGGAAGGGGCATTTTAAGCATAAACCATTAAGTATGCTTCAAGAAAGACTGCACATAATGAAGATAAGTACACAAGAGGAACTTAAAAAGATGCCTGTTTTTCAAAACCTACATACGTGGTTCTGGAGCACAGCAGGTTGATACCCTACTTTCCCAGTTCACTCTGGTATTTCCAGGACCACCAGACACAATGTTTGTCTGACGAGAGTTTTAAACTATATAATCTCTCCTGTATTTCTTTGACTAATACCTAATACCTAATACCTAATACCTGATCCAAACCTGCCCTCTTTCCCTTCAATCCCTTTTCCCTTGTCCTATCAATACATGCCTTATAAAAGAATCACCCTCCAAGTTTCTTGTAGGCTCCCTCCAGCCACTGTAAGGTGTCTGCAAACCTTCTCTTCTCCAGGCTGACCAACCCCATCTCTCTCAGCCTCTCCTCAAAGGAGAGCTATTTCAGACATCTGATCACCATTTTATCCCAGCATTGCTAGAATCAATAAAAGGGCAAGACTGAAGATTGTGAAAAACCCGATGAAAATTTGTAGTTTATTTTCAGCCTAACCACTCTGCAGCTTACACGTGGTCAAGGCATTTGAAGCAAATAACATGAACAAAAAGAAAAGGCTGTTGAGAAATACTTACCTTGAGAACAGAGGTTAAAAGACTTACTCACTTCTAAGTGCAGATCTCTGAGTAGTGTATATGTAGCTCAAATATAGGGAGTGAAGCTTTGTTTGGCAAGTGAACATTTATATCATAAAACAATAATTTCAACCCTCATCAGGAATATATCCAAGTCGGTGAAATTGCACTGAGAAACTCAGCTAAAACCAGCAGTTAATTTTCTCTCTATTAGTTACTCAGACTGCTGGTACCCAGGACAATTAATCCATTTTCAACACCTATCTCTGAATCTGAAGTGCCAGGAGCAGCTAAAGCCAGCTGAAACACGGAAACACAGTTTGCCATGGCCACAAAGAACCCAGATGTCCTATCAGTGATTACGTACCCCCAATACTTTTCAAGTGCAAGCCTGCATTAGTTCATAGGGGATAATTCTGAAAATATTGTCAACATTTATAACAGCTACAGGTTGACCATGTCATCCATAGACACAAGCAACCAACAGATGTTTTCCTAAATCTTCATTTGGTCCAGTGAGGAAGAGCATGGCTGGATTAAGTCAACTAACAGCTAACTCAGAATCTTAGTCCATCACTAAAAGCTGGCTCTGATTTTCTGAGCAATGTCCTAGCACAGACAGAATTTACCAGGCTTGATAGTCAGGGATCCCTAGAAAAAAGTGCTATAGCCTCTGCTCTGCACAGATTCAGAAGGGTCCCCCAACAAAAGCCCAGATGAATGAAATCCTAGCATTGATAAAAAAAGGCTGATTGTTTCCTATTCTTCTTCAGTGGGAAGGTGGAGGAAATCCATTACTTTAAAGCTCCACTCACGTCCAGAATTGGGTCAATCATCCAGAAAATCACTTCTTCCTCAAACCAATTCTCCACCAAAACTGTTCTCAGGCTGAATCCTTATGAAAGAACCACCGAATCCACCCTTCCTTGTCCAAAAGGATATATTCCTTTGATACTAACCTAAGAATGCCTGTCAAGAATAACACAGGGCTTTATCTCCCCTGGAAACAAACTGTAAACCGGCAGGAAATCCACCTTAAAGGGCAGCTGATAATAATGGTCTGATAGAGGTGCTGTGCTGGGACCTGGGCAATCAAAGTTTATTTTCTGACTTTTCACAGGGTCAGCTGGACTCTGCCCACTGGAATTCTTCTACAGCAAAGCTTAAAAATCCGTCCTTCACCTGCCATTTTGCCTTGTCCAAGAAACCTTCCAGGACTCTCTTTAAGGTTTTGCTGTTTACTTTTATTATGATAGCTCAAAAAAAAAAAAAAAAAAGCTGGTCTTTCTGGGCTAAAGCAATAGGAGATGAACCTTCCATTCATTTAAAGGTGATCTTTCCAAAGTTTGTCTTTTGGCTTTGTGTGCTCAGAGGTGTATGTGCAGACTTGAGTACTCTTATTGCCTTGGAAACATTTTTGCACCAAATTGAAGCATGCACCAAATGAAAATTCATATTTGATGCAGTAGTTTGGCCTAACTTCAGCAGTTTCTTTTATGACATGCAACAGAAAGGGAAAAGCCACCACGAGTCTGTCACTGTGCAGTGTTGTTAGTGCTGCTTTCATTAGAAGTTGAAGCTAAAAAATTGAAAGCCTCTCTTCCTGCATGTAAAAACCCAGCATTCATTTCAGAGTTGCTTTTTAAATAAATACAGTCCCAACTGTCATTCCTGGCTATTTAATCATGAGAGGTTTCTCAGGAATATGAAGCAGGAAGTGATTAAGTTAAATTAGAGTTAGTATCTACAAGCCTCCTCTTAAACAAGCAGTATATATATATATTTATATATATTCCTGAGGGCTGTTCAAACGTGGTATCTGAATAAATGAGACTGTTAATGGACAAAGAGCACAGTATGCACTTGCTGTCTGCATGGAACTAGTCTATGACACAAAGAAGATTTAAAGAAAATTTGAAGACTTCAAACAATGGCCTGCAGCAAAGGAAAATCGTACAGTTAACTTCTAATACCTCACTTATTTTCCTAATTTTTTCATAATAATCTTGTACAGTAGGTGAAGACTCCAAGCTGTCATTTCACTTCTCCTTTCCACCAAAATGATCCTCTACTTCTTGAATCATCCCTACATGCAATACTCTGCTTATACTGGATAAAACAATAGAGGAAGATGCTTGTTTTAAAACTAGATATTTGCAGCATTTTCTTTCCCAGACTCTGTTATGTTCTCCACAATCATATGGATTGCACACCTCATGATGGGGAGGTGTAGATCATCCTGGCTGCTGTGGGAGAGCCAAGGGAAAAGATGGTGCCCAGCAGCTTTTCCTTCAAACCCACCCCTCTTCTTCCTGAACGTGCCAGACTTCTTCCAAATGTCTCACAGTCTTCTCTTGCTTTTTATTGCTTTAGGTTTTGTGTAAGCCAAGTGCTCAATACACTATTTTTCATGACATTAAACAGCATGTGGTCCTGGGTACCCTGAGCATGCTCCCGAGAGAACATGCTCCCTTGTTTTCAGAGGAGAGGGTTTGTTGCCAAACTGGCAGGCAGCTTTTTAGTTCCCCAGGGCCAGTGACACTTCCTCAGTATTTATGATCTTTTTTGTGATACAGAACTCGGGGATGCTTTCAGAGCCTGCATCCCCAGCTTGCCTGTTGCATCGGACAGCTGGAGCGCAGAGGTGCAGGCAGGCTGGCAAGGCACAGCTGGGTTTGACACCCCTCAGATTACTCACTCACAGGACTGCACACTGCCACAGGTGAGCAAGCTGTGTGCTGGCAGCCGTGGCGTGAAGCCAGAGGTGTGGGATCCTTCATTTTTGATTTTCAAAGTTGCAATACCAATTCTTACACCTTCTCACGTAATTTCCACAAGAGCTCTGTGTAAGTCACTACAATATCCACATCACACTCTCCCCTCACATCACTGATTTTATAATTTCTCCCAATTTAAACAAAACCAAGACCTTTCCATTGCTACTTGCCAAGTTTGTTGATTATCCTCATCTAAAAGGCTGTGAATCACTCTAGGTAATCTAAGTTCCATGTTCTACTTAGTAAAGGAAGATCTCACAGGCTTCCCTTGCTGTTCAGTGTCTGGCACAGATACCTCAGAACATCATTTAATCACCATAACTTCGCAAAAATGAGAGGATTTAGGCTTGAAATTTAACATGTATCTCCCCAAATCAAAAGACATTCTAAAGAATATATTTACGTGCACAGAACAATGAAACACAAAAGCTACAATTATATATCCAGCCGCAGCTGGTTATGATTATTTTTCCATGTGATCTCTCGGAAAACACCACCCCATTCTCCACTTCCAAGCAGGTTGCAGTGAGAGCCTCTCTGAAGTCTCCTTTTTCCTCTGTGGAGACAGACTCCCTCCCTTCTCTATCAAGCCAAGGTTCATGGGACAAAGTTTCTTCCCCCAGAAGTACATAAGTAACGTTCTTGATGTGCCACGAGAGGTTAGTTCTGTCTGAAAAAGGGGTGCAATCTCTCCAAGCCACAATTTTTTAGCCATGTAGGGAAGTAGCTTTGGCTGACTCTGCCTTATCCTTTTCATGCCTTTTCCTGGTCTTAAAATCAAGAATCAAGCACAGTTATAAGGGAAAAAGGGNCATCATGGCATCACTCTATACATAACATCCATGTCAGGTCTCCACCTGACTTTCAGCAAGGCATTAATGCCAAAAGCTTAACCCTGTACTTAATTTGCACTTCTGCTGCTGCATGTCCAAGCTTCTGGCCTGAAGATACCTTGATAGGGGAAGGTTGAGGCTCTGAAACACTCTCTCACATCAAAGATCAAACTTTGGAATATAATAGAAGTCCCTCACCAGTTATGTTTTTAACTATAAAGCCTCCCAAAAGCTACAGTCTCTTGTGCTGTCCCACCAGTGCCCCCACCTTTCTGCTTTAGAGATCAATTTTTCCTTGTCTCGTTATACACATCCTTTTTAGCTAATACTCCCTCACTGTTAGGCCCCTGTGACAGTAGAGCTCACATATTTGCTATCAAACAGAGGTAAAAGACTTATATGTTATTATAAATTTAGTGGATTTAGACACGTTTTCTGCTTTCTTTCATTTAAGGGATTGGTGGGAGAGGGTGTTTTGTTTTTTCAGTACAAATATCCTCAGGGTATAAAGCAGTACAGACATCCTCTGCTCACCACGGCTGACAATAAGACAGACAACTGACAAATTAGTCAATTTTACCTGCACTTAATGTTCAGAGATTGAATACTTTGAAGGCTGAAAAGGGCCTTGGATTGTAAAAGGAACTAACTGGTAAAGTTAGCACAAAGCAGAACTTGAGCTGGACTATGTAGTACTGTGCCAGGACAGGTATTTGTTCTCCCAGCTTTTCTGGTGGGGAGAAGGGTGGCAATCAGGACATAATTGTGGTGTGCTGGGGCAGTATTCATCCACAGCAGGGATCCTTTCAGCCAGGGCTGCCAAAACAAGACAGGCAGGGGACTGAGCTTTCCCCTCCTGCAAAGCCTTTTGCTGGTCAGGCCATTTTTAGAGCTTTTCCTTGGTGTATGTGGAGGGGAAGCCAGGCAGGGGAGTCCAAACCATTTGTTTGCTTTCCCCTAATTCTGCTGAGCATCGAGGCTTTTAGCTGCTGCATTCAGAGATAAAGGCTTGCCCACCCTCTTTCCCATTTTCACCCTGTTAGGCAAATTTTAGGGGGAAGAAAATAAATCATAATTTTCCAAGCTCCTCTTTGTCTGAGGTAGGAGTGGGAAATGCATTCTTTTCAGGGTAATTCTGAGCTTGCAGCAGCAAAGAAAGCAGCCCCTCAATAAGCAGAGGCAAAACTAAGTGCAGACCATTGAAAAGAATACAGAGAGGTTGTGGTACAAGATCTGTAAACCTTTCTGGTATCTACTGATTGCCTAAAACCTCAATATTGCAACATCTGCCTACAAACACTCCTTCTGTAACCCTAGAGATAGGAATGAAATAGGCTGGTCTGAAGGACAGCGCTGAGAGGAAGCAAAATCAAATTGCTTCTGTCACTTCCACATCTGGAACCTTGTTAGGACAGCAAGGTACTTAAATATTCTTTTTGTGTCTGCCTGAGTCTCAAAGAGAGCTGACAGACATGGACACACAAATGGTGCTGTGTAGGGCCAGGAGCTGGACTCGGTGATCCTTGATCCCTTCCAGCTCTGCTTATTCTGTCACCTCTTTCCTGTAGCTTCAGTTTGGCAAATACACCTGCAAGGAAGTAATCTTATTTAATCTGAAGGCAGGACAGGCACACACCTCAGGCTGCTCAGGATGAGTGCACACACCTAGACTGTGTTTATTTGTGTGAGTGCAGCCATGGACACTGTTCCTTCTCAGTAGTCTGTTTCCATTTTTTGCTTTAGAGGATTCCCAGGAAATACATGAAAGCTACGCTCAATATTCAGCCATCGTAGCAAAGAGACATATGGAGAGAAGGAGTGTTACTTCAGAAGCTGCTTTTTTAACCAGGCAAATATGCCAGCTGCTTTTAAACTCTTCACAGGTTTTCAGGGCTGCAGATAATCTCGAGATGCAGCTCTTAAAGGGAGTGTGATCAGGTGGTCAAAGTTCAGGAAAAACCCCATTTGATGCTTCAGCATGTATCATCTGCTTATTTCCATTGATGTGAATATTACAACATGCAGAGTATTATAAATAATTGACAGTGCAACACATTTATAATTCTTCGGTGGTTGGGCTCCCAAAGGGTTCACGAATTAGGTTTGAGTTACTCAAAAGAGAACACATTTATGCTATTTAGAAGAGTTCTGACGTGTCAAGAACTTTTAGAAACAGAACAGAGTTCTGCAGAAGGAGAAATTTCCACACAACAGATGAGACAATCACCTAATGTGCCTCTGCAAGGCACTTGGCTGAGGGATAGGGATATAAATAAAATGGGAACTGAGCACAGATAAATACAAAATCTGCTAGTACAGACAAACTAAGGCTATGGACCAGTGAGAAAAAAAAAACCCAACTGCAGAGCCCACACTTCACCTTCACAGGTACAGGAACCATTTGTGGTACATCAGAACTAGAGCCACACAAACTCCCCCTTCAGCTTTCTGGGAAACTCAGAAGCATCTAGAACCTCAGAAGGGGGATAAAACAAACCAGAAAACTTTGAAATAATTCAGGTAGCAAATCATAAAACCTCCGAAATGCACTGATGTACCTGTGTCCAAAAATCCTTTTGGGAAAATGAGATCTAGAGATGATCGTCACAATCTCACAAAGTTTCTATTTAGACAGAACAGAGACAGTTTGCATGAAAAATCTTTAAGCTCTAATTAGAAGAGAGCAACTTAGGAAAAAATATTCAGATTACCAGATTGCAACTCATTAAAAACCATCCTTGTCACTTCCCATCATAAAGCTTCCTTGGACCACACTATACTTAAAATACTTAATGAATTTTCTACTGCAGTAATTTGTATGAACAAGCTACTACATTACAAGTTGCACATTTTTATAAATTAGAATTGAGTTTCTGGGCTTTTTTCAGCTTTAACATGTGTCATAAAACTGTTTGGTAAACAGTATTTTGAAAGTTTATGACATGCTGTATACTACCAGCTGGAACAAATGGACCCAGATGCTGAGAGAACTTTCCATGTAGCCAGGAGTAAAATCAGCATTTCTGCCTTTTACCTTTTGGTTTAATTCATGCTCCCAGCAGCAGACACATTAACATGAAGTCAGCAAAATTTAACTTCATGGAAGTTTAAGCCACTGAAGGACAGGCTTACTAAACAAGCAAATGGTCAAAGGAATTGGAAAAGTGAAAAAAATGTAAAATACTTGCACATAGTTGGGAGAAGAGATTCAGAAATGGCTGCATGGGACAGGATTTGGTACCCATTTGAGGCACTTAGGACATATTTTGTGTTTTAAGGAGATGGGTAGTGGTGGGCCATGCATCGGCTGGGGTGCACATTATACTTGTAACCATCTGTCACAGAAAAATTGCATGTACTTAGTCTAAAATGTAGAAAGTCTGAAAGGAAACTCTTGATTCCTTGACTGAAAACCAATATTTTCCCTCAGAAAGAGGTCAATAGTTCTGGTTGAAACATTCTGGGTCCTCACACTTTCCTTCCCCTGCACATAAACTTAGTCCAGGCTGGTAATTTTGACACAAATAGTCAAAATGTTTGAAGTTTTTGAGCAACTGGGAACAATATGTTAATGGAAAGAGTCACCTTAAACTCTTAGCCCCACCTGTATCAAAAGCATTTCACTTGTGCTCTGACATCAGAACGAGCTCCCTGCAGGCAGTGGCTGCTGTTTCAGCTTCTTTTCACAAATACATGAAATATGCACCTAGCTGTGTTCTCTCTCAGCACACCACAGAGAGGCAGTTCTGGATTGTAAAGAAAAGGAATAGAAACTGAGTGAGCTCCTGTTTCTCTCGACTTCCAATTTTGTACTTTTCTGGTAACTTGGGCAGCTTTATTCTCACTGAAATTAGATGTGCACCAGGTTAATGGAAGGAGCACTCCCTGGTTCTTCTGTAAACACTTTCATTCCCATATTCTGACACGGAAGAATGAAATACTTGTGGGATTTTTTTTTGTCTTGTTTTGTTTATTGAAACCAATAATAAAGAGAGAGACAAAATAATTTTTTTCCCTAGAATCCCTAAATTTTGTGTATACAACCTGGATCACTGTGCAATTGTGTCTCTTGACACTAAGCACACCTATGACCACAGTGTCTGAAAACCTTGAGCATTTTAAAAGTAAGCACAGATGTTTATCTTGTTTAACCTGCTGCTGCATAAAATCAGAGGTACCTACTTGTTTCCTCATGTATTCTTTGCTTTTTCTGGTATGTTTTTTTATTTCATGTCCAGCTGCATGGTTATTCTTTAAGGCATTGCGTCAAGAGATGAAAAATCTCATTTTTTCTTGAAAAGAGAAAAAAAGCATTGAAAAAGAAGCCTATAGGGAAAGGTGTTTCCATGCTCCATGAAACCTGAGTTCTTACTTTATTAAAGGTGCCAAGCAGCAAGATTCAGAGAAGACCTAATTAATCCTTTACATTTCCACAGAAGGTGACAAACCACATGTAAGGGAACACTCAATTTCACAGCTGAACTCCAAGACACCATGTTCACCATGGGTTATTAATTGACTGCTAATGAAGTATAAAACAGTAGTTGTGTCACCACTCTGTTTAAGGCGTATCTGTGAGCAGAGCCTCTGCCTCAGATCGCTTCCATTATGACTTTTTAATTTGGAATGCCGTTTGACCAAAATTAATTTTGAGGCAAATAATTTTCCAAAGATGTGTGATTGTCCTTATTAATAACACTAGCAATGATAAGACGTGATTCCAGTACAGACCTACCTGACTGATTGATTATGACTTATTAAAAAAAAAAGGTAAAGCAGATTGTATTAACATTTGCTTGTTTTTCTTCTAAGTGTAATTAAAAATAATCAAGAAATTAGTACTTCAGATCTGTTGTTCTCATCACTTCATTTCCTCACTGTGTGGTGCACAGTCATCATTTGGAGTGTGGCACTATTTCTAATGGTGAAAAGTGTAAACATACCATCAAAGCTTCTGCCAAGACTGATTAACAGTTTCATGGCAGCTTTGCAGCCAGTGGCTATATGGATTTTTTGGAATAAGTTTCTCCTGCAGTGTTAGGAATGTTGAAGACACAGCATTCACCACTGCTGGCAGCATTTCTTTCCTTTTTTGAAACCTTTTTGTCATTTTTGTTATGTTGTTTATGCCTTGGGAGCATCATGTGCTAAAAAACAGAAGGCTGGCTCGGGCTCATGGGCTGCTGATATTTTAAAAGGCAAGCTGAAGAACCGAGATTGCTCAGGAAATAAAAATGACAACAGAACTTCCTGAGCTACAGGACAGCTCTTATTTCATAACATTCCCAGAAAAAGATTATAACGTCATAAAACACGCAGCCATTCCTCCTTGGAAGTCATCTCTGTGATTATTCATTACCAGAAGATAGGTCAGAGACAACTATCAGATTTCCTTGAGTCTTGGAGAACATGATTGACAAACTGCTAATGAACTAACAAGAGGGGGGAGGAAAAAAAAAATCCAAGCCTGTTCTTCCAAGCAGGGTGAGGTGGGGAAATGCCAAATCTAGCATTGGGCTAAAATCCAATATTTAGATTTTTATGAGCTTACCGAATTGTTCGATAATGGAATCAGAGGAGCTGGAAATGATCTGGAATTTAAATAGCCAAAGTTCTTGGGAAATCTCATCAACATTTGAAACCACTTTTTGAGAAATACTAATTAAATTGCCATGCCTCGTCCTGGGGAGGGATATAATTTTCCTTTCCTCCAAATGTATTTCCAAAGTTTGCACTGACTATTTTTGTCCTTTGCTCGGAAATCTGCTACTCCACAGTCAACAACGGCAAATTGGTGCTTTGGCTTCTACTCCCACTTAAGTGCATCCTAGATTTGTTACTGAGTTAGAGAAAGAATTTGATAAATTATTCTTGGCAGCTACAGAGAAAGACAAACTTGCTGAATTTATTTCTGACTTTCCTATTCTTCTTAGTAGCATCTGATCTAGTGTAGTCAAAATACCCAGCAGGAGTAATACCTTGCTTTCATATGGCACATTTGTCTTTCAAAACCACAGCATTAAAAAGATATATATATATATTATATATATAAAGCAAAAATTAAACTATTTCACAAAGGTCACAGAGGGGCTCACTGGCAGGCTAAGGAAAAGGATTTCTGAGTCTCAGAACATCATACATTTTGAAGGAGAGGTGGAAATCATCAGTTCAAAAAGAAATATCAATCACCCAGTGCTGAATATACTTAAAAAGGAACTCCCAACAGTTTCTGGTGTAGACTTGTTAAATCTCCCAGACTTTACAATACAAGATATTTTCATTTACTTTTTATTTTGTCCATTATATTAATACATGTGTAGTCTCAAAGAAAATAGCAATGGTGAAAGGTGAAATTCACTAAGGTCATAAAATTCGGCAGAATCCTTAGGCATAAGCACAGTGCTTAAGTAATATTTTGCAAAAAAAGCAAAATGTACAATTCCCTTCAGATTAGTTTTTCATTACCTGGGTTAATACCTCAACTTCTCTGCCACCCCCTGGGAAAATCTCACAAATTTCAGACTTATTTGAAGGCCTCTGTCTTTGACAACTTGAGGGTTTAAGCAAAGTAAATGAGAGTCTCTATTAAAAAAATTGGCTAATATAGTCTAGGAGCTACTACAAGTAACATAATGAGGTGTAACGTGTTTGCATGGCCTGGTTTTGGAAGTCCAGTTCATAGGGAGCTGGTGCTCATGAGATAGACTCACGTCAGGGAAGTTCATGGGAAACTGTCTCCCATGGTGACACTTTCCGTGCCGTAATTGGGTCTCCCCTGATGGGGGAGATTTTTAGAATCTTTGCCAGAAGCCTCAGAGATGAATGGGACCCTCAGCATTCTCTGCTTTCAGATAGTTGTTTATTAAGTCTTATCAGAGAAATGGAGCCACTGGTGTGACTCAGACATAGCACAGAGCAAAGAATGGCAGAAATGGCCACCTAATCTAGATTGCACAGTCTTTTTAAAGGTAAATTACCCAATAAAGCAAAAGATATTTTCACTTTTCCACCAATGTTCAATAAATCACCCTGTCACGTAGACAGGAGCTGCGGAATTCTTTATCCAGTCATCCAAAACTACTTCTACTGCAGGATATGGAGGAATAGAAGAAGAAGAAGAAGAAGCTCTGGAGAACAACAACAATCCTCCATTTTGAAGTCATTTGCTTTTATCTATTTACTAAATTAACAAACCTAGAACTCTAGATTTTTCACCCTGTGACAATCTTACATAATATTCCATCACCTAGTTAACACCAGTGTAGATTCTACTTCTTCCCTGAGAGTATATAGTTTTCTCCACGGACAAAGGTCAAAGAAGGTGCTGTCCAGAGGGGTTAAATCCTTAAAAACAGGCAGAGAGAGATTCTCTGCACTCTGGACTCCCACACCATGGGAGGGACCCCATGGTGGAACAGGGGAATGACTCCTCTCCTTGAGCACTGGGAGAAACAGCAGGTGATGGACTGACCATAATCCCCATTCCCTGTCTCCCTGCACCACTGCAGGAGGAGGTAGAGCTGGGAAGGAGGGAGGGGTGGGGGAAAGATGATTTTAAAGTTTTATTTTACTTCTCATTATCATGTCTCTAAGTTGAGCCTGTTTTGCCCATGAAGGTATTTAATGAGAGATCTGTCTCCCAGTCCTTATCTCAACTCATGAACCCTTGGTTAGACTTTCTTTCTCCTGTCCAGCTGTGGAGGGCAGTGAGAGAGGGGCTTTGATGGATGCCTGGCATTAGGCCAGGGTCAACCCCTGCCAGAAGGCTTTTCAGCAGCTTGCAAGCCTTGTCTGGAAACTAAGACAAACTGTGCCATGGTTTTTCTTTTTCCTTCTGTTTAATTTTCTCTTTAGCTTGACTGTTACTGAGGGCAGACACAGTTCCTTCTTCCTGCAGAGCACCTAACCCAACAGGACCTTGGGATTCTGTCCAAGGCTTCATACTAGAATGTTCCAACAGAAGGACTTTCACGTTTCATTGGTTCCATCCATGGAAGTCTGAAGGATTTACTGTGCCATAGTCCTGCCGTTGTATTCAGAACATCTATTCCACTACAGGCTTTTCTTACAAATTCTCAAGCTTTTTTCTCAAATTTGTTTATTCTTACAAAATGTTGCCAGTGCAATAAATGACAGGCTGCTGTAAATAAATACAACTGACCTTGTGGGGCCTCCTGCAGTACACCAATGAATATTGAATTTCACACCTCTGATCCTTTGCAGTGGTTTAGGATGACAGGCACATATTTACAGAAGAGGCTCTTGTAGACAATTAACTTCATCTGGGTAGTGTTTCCAGATAACTTGACTGCTTGAAAAGGTTCCAGCTTACGGTTCAGTACCCAAAGCAGGGACGGGCACTTGCAGTTCTTCACCCTCTCAGCAGTTGCCTTTTCTATTATGTGCGGATGGATTCAAGGACAAATCCATCAGAGTAATAAACTAAAGGACAAGATGACATTTGAATGTGTGTTTATACTTCACAGGCATACCTACATTTGTAAAGTTGGATTAATCTCAGCTCCTCTCTTGGCAGCAGTCTAAGCATCTTGTTTAGGAGAATACCTATTTTGCCTCTGTTTTAGTGCTGTATTTCATACCAGTTTCAGTAATGCCATAGCAAATCAAAGCTGTGTGATAGAATTACCAGGACTTACTTTCTTCTAGCAGCAGTGCCCACAGTAGTGTACACCAGAAAAATACTTCTCACTGCAGGGGATTTAATCCTCAGCAGCACCTGGGAAAGAGAAATAAAGTTCTGCATGTAGCAGTAGGGAGGAAGAATCCCAGCCCCTTGCTAATGCTAGGGAGGCAGCTTGTCCAGACTGATAGTTTTGACTTTCTCTGTAGATTGAACAGCTCTGAGTTACCCTAAAGCAATCCAAATCTGCTTTTAGAAACAGCACTGACAGGAATAAAAGAAGTGGTTTAAACCCAACCTCTTGGCCCCCCTGCCTGCCCAGTCATCTCCTCAACACCTTCATTAACTCATTAAAAATGGTGATGGAGGTGACTAAAAAAATAAGGTGCACAAGATGAGAAAAAAAAAATTAAAGCAATAAATGAATAAAAATAAGGAGCTGAAAGTAAGGAGAGAACTGTAAAGTGTCATTCTGAAGAGCTGCCAGGGACAATAGGAATAAAACATTCTCAGCAGCTGAAGACAGAGGCATGAAGGAATAACAAAATATTTATTTTTAGTCACATTTGCTAGATGCTTATGTAAGTGATCTTGTAACAAACAAGAAAGGTGCTTTGAAGTGGAATTCCACATAAAAAAGATCTCAAAGATTGGCATACTTAGATATTGCTTCCCTTTTTGTCTTTGCTAATTGGCATATTGCACAGGGCTGAAGCCAATTTGGGTTCCAGCAGCACCACCATTGATCTAATAGCATTGGGTTTTAAATTTTTTTTTACAACTCTACGGGAGAAATAAAAATTCTGCAAGACCCGTGTGTCTTGTTTTCTCTGACTTTGGAAAACAGTACAAAACCAATAGTGAAACCAGGAGGCACCTGGGACCAAGCTGGAGGTTCAAAACTTTTAGGATAGTACAGCATCCTGGAATTGGGGGAAGTAGTGCTCTCCTAAAGACAGCCAGGAGTGGGGGGACATGGTTTTGGGATCAGTTTATCCCTGATTTGTACCAACACAGTCAGGATTTTTCTTACACTGTGGGTCTGAAAACCTGAAGTCAGAACGTGTGAACGTCATGAAAACAGAGAAGGATTTCATTCTTGACTGAAGTTTATCTGTGCTTCTTTCAGCTGTACTTAGATAAAATCATACCATCTTTCAATCAAACATTAATTTCAGTGGGTAACTGGAGATTTAAACAAGACCAAAATGCCTGGATGTTTTTTTGGAGTTTGTTACAGGGAGAAACTCGAACATTTTGTAACCCAGACATCACAGTATGAGAGAGTCCCATAAACACAGCTGTTTCATTGGGAAAATCATTAGGAGCAGCTGGAAGTACTAGAGATTGAAGGAGCTGGGGGGAAAAGCATGCTCTGGCAAACGAGAAAATGATCTTTAACATTTTCTATAAGCACATCTTCTCATTAAGTTCTTTTAAAATAGATACACACAGACACTTCTCATCCATGCAAAGCCTCCACAGAAATCTTTTTGTGTAATTATGCCTGAACACATTTTTCTTAACATATATTCAGTGATGTTTAATACCTTACACAACTCAGTAGAGAAATATTAGACAATAAATGACTCCAGTAGTTCCAGTGGCAGCCATTAAGCTGTCATTCAATTCAGAGTGTCCCTCAACTGGAAATATGCACAAGGGGAAGGATCCTTTTGTAGGTGTGGTATCTATTGTACATTTTAATTTAATTTTTGAATTAGTTAAAACCCTTTTATGAAGGAAGTTGTGAGGATTTGGGTAAAATTTGAATACTTTGAAGACAAGCTTTGCTATGAGATGTTTGGATTATTTTAAAAGCCTTCAGCTTGGGAGTTTGTCACATGGCCTGGTTGATTTAACAACATACACAATGGGATACTAGCAATTGTTTATCATATCTTCCCTTCTAAAGATAAGAGTCAAAGAAATTCTACAAAGTTTTTTAGTCTTTGTTTTTATAATGTTAATTCCCCCAAGCAGCAATGGTTTATAACAGTAGAATAAACCTAGAATAAAATAGAGGGATAAAGTCAAACATCACAAGAGACTGGGGGGTGGGGAAGTGTCTGGGAGATGGTTAAAGTGGTCTGCATGAAGATCATACATTAACCCAACTCAGATTTTCTGGCTTTTTGGGGATCTCTCTGGGCAAGGAAGTACATATTCTTTCAGAGATAAGATTTTGCTGATAATTAATTCTCTTACCTTGCTCATATGGCTCTTTTCTCCTTCAGTTAGGATCATTATTATTGCTCTTTAAGTACGTAACAATATGCTTGGCCTAAGACAAGACCCGCTGTTCTATGCAGCTTGGAATTTGAATAGGTAGAGTACATAAATCATGTACAAAGTGCAAGGAAATACCTGCCCTGGGGGAGGCCAGAATCAAGATCTAAAGTGACCTTGGCCAGACTCAACACCAGAATTAAATTTACAGCACTGCAAGCTGTTGTATGTCAAAACAGAGAGGAAAGAGGAGAGAGGAGAGAGAGGAGAGAGGAGAAGAATCACCCAACTGTCTTACAAAGGCTTCCTTTGAAAACAGACCCCATTCACACCAATCTAAATTCAGAAATAGAGCTGTCAGACCTCACTGGACTAAGTGATGACCACAAGCAGATTCCAGCATCGAGTGGACAGAGGATTCTGCAGAGACACCTGAGGGTGACACTTCACCTGTCTGTTTTGTGCAGTGCCATGGTGTTCCATGACTGCATTTTCCTCATATGGAACAGACCTGCCCACAGGTCTGGGAGCTTCCAGCTCAGTGCTCTCAGGTGCTCAGCTTGTCCTTTCCTCTGTCTCTGCCTCCTCTGTTAGGTCCTGATAGTTTTGATTCCATCTTGTACGTGTTTGGTAGGTTTTATGGAACATACCGCACCTTATCACGTGTCCTATCTCAAAGCAAGCACATTCATTTTGAATTAGGCATTACTCAAACAGAACCCACCCCAGCAGCTTTGCTCCAAAGTAATCAGAAGAAGGAAAAGCAGCTGACAAAATGAAAACCGCGGTATGTTCCCTAAAATGGGTAGATGGGAAACAGATGTCACTGCTGAAAAGGAGAGCTTAACCTGACATAAATAACGAAAGGAAAGCAGTGGGGAGCCCAGTCAAGGCTGAATCAATGCTCTGGTCTTGCACAGTCTGACAAATCTTTCCTGCTATTTATGGCTTCATTTCTCCTTTGCGCTCTGGGATTGCAGGTGGCAATTATGGGAGAAATTATCAGGCTTCTTTCTCCCCCTTTTTATCACTGTCCAGCTTGTGGAACCTGTTGGAAGTTGACGCTGGATGAGGAGATGTAGGTAATCAGCTGGGGTTTGAACAGAATGTCAACAGCTGCTCAGCTTGGGGTTTGCATTGTTTTGACATGTATAGTCCCTATTCTCTCCTAAAAAGGGCAAAAGGATTTACTCCCATTTTAGAGGACAAGACTAGAATCATTTAGAAACTTTATTCTGGCTGCTTAATAAATCATGTCCTTGTGATTTCACTACAGTGTAAAAATAAGAAAACTGAGTGCAGACAAAGCTTTTACTTCTATCTGTATGTTAGTACTTGTGCTGTAAAATCCCATATACATATTCACATTAAAACCCAAATAGAGCTAAAAAAATTTTTTTATGAGACCATCTAGTTCACCTTCCCACTAATGGGAGCACAGACAAGGCCCTGCCTGACACTATAAATAGAAAAGCAAAGCACAAATGACAAATTTTACCAAGAGCGAAAAAGCCTTTTAGCATATCAGGCTAGAGAACAAATGGTTTCCTCAGCCCTTTTTGGAGACAATGAATTCAAACATCATCCTCAAGGCACCTTTTTCCTCTCCTAGAAGGTACCTGCATGATGTTTCCAGTTCAGCCTCACTGACCCTCAGGGAAAACTCCTGGGACTCGTTCATGATTTCTAAGTGTGCCAGTGCTTTCCCTGAACACACAGACATAGGCTCTGCACAGACTTTTCAGGAGACAGACAGGGTGTCACTGCATCATCTCCTGCGGGAAAAACACCTTTTACAGAGCGGGAAACCCATCACTAGTCACTAATAACTCAAAATTTTGCCCTGAATATGTCTACATCCCTAGTAGAAATATATCTTCTAAGGGGTAAGCACTTGTGTGCTGCTCTTCAGTGAACAGCAGTGAGCAGCAAAAAGGAAAAATTATAATGCAACAAAACTGAATATGTTTTCAGGTGTCAGAATTGTTTTACTTTCAGTTCTGAAAGTACACAGGCAAGTGAAGCCTTCAAAGATGTGTGGGAGCCTGGAAGGGAGAGAGCAAGTGAGTGTGTGCACGTGTGTGTGTATGTGTGCTCACATGGAGGGGGATAGAGAGCAGCAAACTCTCAGATGTCTCTCGCAAGGACAAAAACTGGATTTGGCATGGAGGACAGAATTGATGCCATGATGATTTTTGCCTTTTCTTTTAAACCTCTTTTATACCTTTTTACAACTTCTGTATTCTTAGTGCTTTTGCCTACATTCTTGGAGTTGTTTGTCAAGCTAGGACACTAAACATTTTAGAGGTTTTGTAGTTAGGGATCAGAGTGCCCCAGACCCCAAGGTCCCCTCCAGAACACATTTTGTAAACTAAGACAGAACCATCCAGGGGAAGGTTCCTTGGGGAGGGGGGCTCACTGGAGCCTCTCATTGGGGAATTTATGATAGATATGCTAATTAGTAAAACCTATAATGATATACCAGATATTTTGGGGGGAGCAGTGCAGTGTGCATTGAGGTGCATTCGACCTGAATGTGGTGCACCTAAGGATCCTTAAATAAATACAGAGGTAAAATCCCTTTTTCCCTTCTAACCATGTTTGACTCTTGATTTTAAGACCAGGGAAAGGCATCAAATAAGGCTCCTGCTCTGTGTTATCCCCAGAGCTTTTACACCAGTAACTGTGCAGAGCAGAAAGCATTTCCAGTCTCCTCTCACCAACTGCTGACCTACAGCTCCTCCACGGGCATGTGCCCTCTCCCTTAATTCAGTTTGTCTGAAAATACAGCCATGATCACCTCCCTCACTGAGCCATACCACCAGTGCAACAGGTATTCTTCAATATTTTAAACAGGTATTTCTGTGCAGTCCAAAAGTCCTGACCCATGTTTAACATACTCCTTCCTCTTCCCTGTCAGGAGTCTAATAAAGTCTTAGCTGGGGGGCGTCCTCATGAGCACACTGTTGTGTCATCCTGTGTACAGGATCCTTCTGTGTACAGAATTGCAGGTGTGTAGGAATAAATTGGGTGAGGTATTCCTCATGGTATTCCCCTGGTTTTTCTCTTTTTCCCAGATTTCCTTTGAAGTAACCTCCATTAGATAACTTTGTTCCACGGTTCTCAGGAATTCCCCATCCACTTACTCTCTCATTCTCCCTATGCTAGACTGCTTATGTAACACATTCCTCTTAAAAAAAAAATAGAACTAAAAGCCTTGAAAGAACCTTTTTTTATACTGTTTACAACCCTTCTACAAATCCTCATTTAAAACCAAGTTTAAAACAAGTTAGACTGAGAAAAAAATCAAGCCAGGATCTTGAAATTCTTCTGATTTGAATGATCAAAATAACTGTGGGATGTTGCTGGAGTGTGGAAAAAATGAAGATCTGATTGCAGTCTGAGGTGAATGAGAGGGGTTAAAAGTCTCATTGGGGAAATTGAGAGAAAGAACAGGAAAAAAGTTAAAAACTAGTAAGTTGGGCCGAAAGGGAGGTAGGGATGGATGGAAAGCTAAAGTGACTGGCATGGTATCAAGAAGAAAATCTTAGAGTTCAGAGACATTATTTTAACATTTTTGGGGTTGCTGAAACCTAAACATCCAAACCCATTGAGTTAAATATTCTTTTAGAATTCATGTTCCCTGTGTCATTGCAAGGGACACTTGGGGGAAACATGACTTTCAAAATAATAGCTCTTGTAAGCCTTTTAATCTTTGCTTTATTAAAGGCAGAAAGGGGAAGCAGAAGGGCTGCCAGAGCAGGAGCTCTGTTGTAGGTGGCATTTAAGCATCATGAGCCTCATGGATAAGTGATGAGCATATTCCTGAACTGGCTGCTGAATGTGGTACAGGCTCTGTTTCACACTGCTGTGACCATTTTTCCAGGCAGCTGCTAGTTTAGTTCTCAATAATGAGATTTCTTTAGTGCTTAGAAATTCAGATTGAATGGGGAAAGCCACAGGAGCCTGATGAGAGCCTGATGTTTTTACTAAAGGAATTATCTCGCATTTTAGAAGCAGAAGATCAATGATTTTTGCTTTTATAGATTTTGCAATGAGAGAATGGTGCTGTTTCTTTGCAGCAGGCTATCACTTCGTGTCCCATAAATCAATATTTTAACATCAGGAAGAGGCTATAAAAGCAACCTGAAAAAAAAAACCAACCCCCAAATGATCTGTGGTTGTTTTACCTTCCCAGCAATTAAGTGAAAGAAATAAACTACAGCCAAAAGGGAACACTGACTTAATTTCTGCCTCTACAGCTTCAGCCTTGACACGAACCAACAAAACCACCTGGAAGCATGAAATGATGCCCATGGATCCCCACTGGACACATGCTGCCATCAGAAAATGCCAGCAGACACCCTCTGGTTGTTTTGTTGAGAGGCTGTGGTAGGAATGATCTCTTCTCCCGACTCTGGGATAGAAGCACACAGACAAAGTGGCCTGTGGAGCTGTGTGTTGTGTCTGCACACTCATTATGGGATCTCCTTGTGCCTCTGCTATGCACTGGATTCAAAGAGATGCTGTAATAAAGATGTTAGTGAAAACAGCATCCATTACTGCATGATTTTGAGGCAATTTGCTGCAGGGAATTTACAGTTAACCTACTGTGTTTCTCATCTGTAGAAAATGAATTACACTTTCTTAATTCTCACAGGCTTTGTTGAGATTTAGTTCTGTAGGGATTGGGAAGTATTCAGGTATCCTTATGGGAAGACCCATGTGTATTCCAAAACAGGCGGCATTTGACACAATCCTGATTCTTGCTGGGCAGAAGAAGCCTGTTTGTTCTGCCCATTTCTGGGAAAAACGTACCACTTAAATACATTTTTAAGCCAGGGAGGCGATTCTCCCCCTCTTCTCTGCTCTGGTAAGACCCCACCTGGAATACTGCATCCAGTTCTGGTACCCCCAACATAAGAAGGACATGTTAGTGCTGGAGCAAGTCCAGAGGAGGCCACAAAGTTGATCAGAGGACTGCAGCACCTCCTCTGTGGAGACAGCCCTGGCTGTCCAGCCTGGAGAAGAGAAGGTTGTGTGGAGACCTCACAGCATATTCCCGGATTTGAAGGGACTACAGGGAAGCTGGAGAGGGACTGCTCATAAGGAACTGGTGTGACAGGGCAAGGGGAAATGACTTCACGCTGAAAGAGGGGAAATTTAGATAAGATATATGTAAGAAATTCTTCCCTGTGATGGTGCTGAGGCCCTGGCACAGGTTGCCCAGAGAAGCTGTGGCTGCTCCAACCCTGGAAGGGTTCAAGGCCAGGCTGGATGGGGCTCTGAGCAAGCTGGGATAGTGGAAAATGTCTCTGTCCATGGCAGAGGGTGGAATTGGATGACCTTTAAGGTCCCTCCCAACCCAAACCAGCCTGTGATTCTAGGATTCTAGGCATTTATTTGTGATTCTGTACAAAAGACTTCAGTAACTGATAGGAGTGACAACAATTGCACTGTCCTGGCTGCAGCTTTGGTCCCTCAGTGCACTCTCGTGGGGACGAGGGCATCACCACCCCTGGGGAAGCTGGGCAGCACAGCAGCAAGGCCAACCTGCTGTCCCCATGTCACAAGACAATATTTCTTACAGTATCAGCACAAGATTTGATTAAGGGGGGTCTGCATCTGCCCAAAACACGCTGGAAACATGTTCAGGACAAGGTGCAGGAGCCAATTGCAGAGCAAGCCCAGGGCACAGCATCCCCCAAAACACCATTACATCAGTGACGCAGGCAGCCAGGTCACAGGTGGTAACCACTAAAATGTGTGCAGACGTGTTTTAATTTAAATCTCTGTTGGACTCTCCTGAATATTTTATGAAGGGCGCTGAAAAGTTTTAATTATCTCTGAAAAGCAACGTTCACTTTCTGACTTTCTAACAGCTCCTGTTACAATGGACGCCTGAAGCTCCCGGCAGCTTGAATTATCTGCTGGGTTTGTAAAACCATAAGCTCAAACAGTTAACAACTGGTACAGAAAAACCTTGGAGATGCACCTGAAGGTTATGTTTAACATGGAATTTGGCTTGGTAGGCCTAATCAGGAGTTGAGTTAAACCAGAGCTCAATTCTTATGAAATTCATCCATCCTGTGGGACACTTAGTGTGGTGGGCTGATGACTGTGTGCAGGTTTGGAACCTGACCTCATCACTGACATGCAGAGCTGACCCAGGAAGGAGAAATTAATGCCTCAAATCAGCACACGAACCTGAGAGGTCTGGGACAAGATCCACGTGATGCTGTTCAATGTTTTTGTGGGTGACATGGACAGCAGGATGGAGGTGTCCTCAGCAAGCACTGACAACACCGAGCTGTGTGGTGCAGTCACAGGCTGGAGGGAAGGGACGGATCCAGAAGGACCTGGGCAGAGAAACCCTGGGAGAAGAACACAGGGTGATGGTTGATGAAAACCTCCCCATGAGCTGTGAGGACCTGTGAATTATCATTCCTTTCCCTCTTAGCATTCCACAGCTTTTTAGAAATGCCACTGCTACAGCGCTGTGGCCAAAGCAAAGGAAAAAGACTCGTTTCTTTCTGAGCATATGGATGCCCTTTATTACCAGAACTCTGGGATTCACAAATGCTAATTGGGCTTTACAAAACACCAGTGACATAAGAAAAAATGGTGGGTTTGATTACTAAATTACTAAAAAAAAAAAAAGAAAAAAAGAAGAAAAGGCACAGCTAATTAAGGTAAAAAACCATCTACTCAGGTGTCCAGTGCACATCTGTGAGCTGAAACATCTCTTTATTGTGATCCACTCTCAATGGCACAGGTAAATAACTGACCATGACAAGCTTTGGGTGCATCAAAATCCTTTGGGTAAAAGTCTCCTTACCATGGATTTGACACATTCCACAGGGGAAGGATGCCCAAGTGCTGAGAGAGCCTTTATCATCCCTAAAAACATGCAGAAAAGAAGCATCGTAGGGGAAACTGCCTTAGCAATGATCTGGGGGCACACGTGACACAGCAGCCAGTGCTGAAACACCAGGGGAAGGAAAGTCAGTCTTTTTATTAAAGACTGAATGGGGTGAAGGTGGTAAAGCAGCAGGCAGGCTCAGATGTACAGTCTGAAGCCTTCAGTGGGATAAATTACTGTCTCCAACCAGCTCAAGCCACCCCTCAGGCGTGATTCAGTCATTGCCACCTGACACTGGCACTGCAGGACCTTGGGGACCTCTGGGAACTCTTCCACTGGCCTTTACTCACTCTGCTTTTCTCTTTTCACTTTCAGAAATCCCAGTATTTTGCATAGGAACATCAAACCTAGATCCAGACACGATTTTTCTGTGATAGGAAGGTACTCTGAACAAAGAATGAAATCACAGTGCTGGTGACATCGGTGGAAGTATTTGAATTTCATTTTAGACAGGGTTTTATGTCACTGTCTGGGACCTTAGCAAACTCCACAAGTGAACAGTTAATTAGTGGAATACACCTCCATGAGCAACATAGAAATTAAATGCAGATGCTAAAAGAAGTTCTGTTAGACCTGGAGGAATGAAAACATTTTCATTAAATAGCCTTTTAATAGGAAAAAAACGTAAATATAATTATGTGTATGGGTCTTTGTATTAATTTTCCAGTTATTCAAATGGCTTTGCTTTAACACACTTTGCTTTTGCCAAACACACTGAGTTCAAATGTTCAGGTAGTTTCCAGCTATTATTCCACTGTCATGATGTTTTCAGTTCTAAAAATTTAAATTCACCATGTTTTGTCTGGACTCACAAATAATCTAATTAGAGAAACACAAGCAATCCCAGTGACTTCTATAACTTAGCAACCATCACCACGGCTGAAGTTCAACTATTCACAATGAATTATTCCCAGGACATTCACATGGAGAAATTGTTTCCAAGAAATATATAAATTATTTCAGATATCCAGTCATAGCACTTCATCCTTGGCTCATAACAGAAGCAGACACAATTAGACTAATCGTTCATTATAAATTATCCACTCATCTCTACACTTGCTAATCTAATGTGAAGTGATGTTTATGTGTGAAAGGAGGAAGAAACTGCACTTGGTAGACTGACTGGCTTGCAGACATTTTACAGTTGTGATATTTGACAGCTTCACGTCAGCAGTTGCCTGAACTATAAATTGAGCAGGATCCCCCCCTCACAGTCCCTGACGCCTGGAGGTGACACAGCTGTGACACACCAGCTGAAACCACATCTCAAATACATCACAGCCAAAGAAAACATGCATTAGTCTGTGAATTAAAATAAATTGTCTTCAAAGGATGTTCTCTCTTCTTCCTGCCAGTCATTAACAGCTACTTTTCCTTCTTTTCAGCAAGTTGCTACTATTTTTTGTAATCTGATTTGAATTGAGCACTGCCTCCCAGGAGATGAAGAGCGAAGCTGCCTTCTTGAGGAAGACAGCTCCTAGAGATCAAATAACAAGCCTTGCAGGCCTTTAAAACAGAGGAGAAAACAACAGATCAGCTGGCAAGTACTGTGTGTAAATAAACTGAGTGGTCTATTTGTTTTATTTGTGCATATAAATGAATATGCATATGGAAATTAAAACAGTGGTCGGATCCCTCTGCAACGAGAATTTCACAGAATCTTTCCACAAACAAACTGGGCTCTGCGAGTTGTGATTCCAGACACAGGTTTTCTTCACTTTTCCTCAAGATTTTGAAGGAAACTTTGGCTTTGAACTCCAAAGTTTTCTTGGAGCACACAAAACCCCATGAGCTGGCTTCACGAAAGAGCCAGGACTACCTCAGATATATCACATTACCTGTGGCTGAGCTAGGGACTGGTGGGCAGCCAGTGAGAGAATCCACGTCCAAGATCAAAGTAACCTGGGCAGCCGACAAAAGAAAATGTGAAATGTCCTAAAAAAGTTTGATTTATCAGCTTAATGGTTATTTCACCACCTAGAAAGTCAACCTGTCTTCCCCACTGCTCAGGAGGTTAACAACAGACAGAAACCATGGATTGTTAAATAGAAAATATTCTTCAAAAAAATTTGCTCGATTTGTTATCTCCCACAAACAGAGAGTGGAGTGAGCCTGGAGGGTGCTGATAAAAAGGATTGTGCTAGAGAAACGAATGGAAAGGTGCTCTGTCCAGCCTCTAAAACTTGTCATTCGGGCTAAGCAATTCATTGTGCAGATAAGCTATTTCTGTGGAGGCCATTGAAAGGGGCAATGCCTGAATAATCTTATTTTTCAGCAAGGGTAGAGAAGAGAATTGAGGCATATTTGAGGAAGATGAGCAATGAATACAAACTGTGTGGCCAAAAGTCAAGATAGTGTTTGTATCACCACTAATTCCTTTTTTTAGCATAGACCTCATTAAAAAATTAATCATTTTTCAGTCACTTCATACCAAGCTGAAATGTTCACTGCCTGAACATACTGTGCATTTTTAGTGACGTGGGAAATCTGTTTTTATGAAGTTCAAGCGTACCTTTCCTAACACCCATCACACATTCTAACGGACTTGTAAGACTTTCACAGGTGTGCTGTGATATCATTTGCTTCACATCATAAAGGTATTAAAGGGGTACATTTCAAACCCCTGCTGCACAAGATCGGGTTCTGCCCTTTGCTGGGCTCATCCACTGTATTCCAAGCACGATCTAGGATTGGTCTTGTTGCCTGTCCATGACAGGAAACCTGAACACTTCTCTCCTATAATTGTGAAGGACCAATGCCAAGTCATCTCAGACTGTTGTGTTTTATCACCTGAGTCACCAGATACTCAGCAGGGTAAGTCTGAGCTCCAGCTACCACTGGGAAAGGATCTCACCTAAAATATCAGCAAGAACACCAGGAGTAAGTAATACTCACAACATCTATAAGATCTCTTTTAAATGCAGTCCCGCAGCAGATCCTTAAAGATGTTTTCACTGTGCTGGAGCCACCCAGGTTGTCTACAAAATAAGGGACTGTGCACATTCAGGTGTATTAAATGTCTCATTGCTACATATTTCATTATGTTCTTGGCCATTCTTGGCACTGCCTGTTCTGAATCTGCAAGAACCATGACCACCTTCACTCAACCCCTGCTATTTACAGATAACCAAACTGCAGCCTTGCTCAATCCCCTTGAAGTCAATGACAAAACCCTGAAATTTTTTTCTTGCTTGTCTTCAACAGTCTGGTGAGCATAATCTGTTTTTTCCCATTTGCTGTTAGCTCCACTTTCTGGTTAATATGGATGAACTCCTTTATCCATTCTTATCGTTCCTGCTTTGCACAGAAAAATAAGTATAATCTAGGAACCTGGACTGACTCAGTTATGGTATTTCTTCTACATTTTCTTTTTGCTTCTAAACTCTCCAACTCTTCACAAGGAAAAATATTTCAATATTCATTATTTTTTTTTCTGTGAAAAGTAAAAATAAGTCTAAATTTAGTGGTTCTGGAATCACAATACCTTTTACACACAGTAAAAGAATTCATTTTAGATGCTGAAAAGCAAATACACAGTGATATATTATACAAATATTTGTATATATACAAATATACAGCTATATTTCTGTGGCCCTACCATGAATATATACGGGAACCTCCTAGTCTATTCTCTGTGAGGAAAATGAACATTAATTCCTACTTCACAAGTAGGGATACAGGACCCAGAGGAAATAGATAGGTGTTGGTATGATGAGGTTTGGCTTGCTTTGTCTTCCTAAATGCTCAGCACAGAGAGCCAGATTTTCTTCCACAGGGCAGAGCAAATGCTCAGGTTAGGATCCTGTTCTGCACTACCACTGGAGGAACTTCTGTCTTTCCTCATTGGTTATATAAGAAAATTTCTGGTACATAAATTGAGGTGTGGAGAATATAAAAAATACCAAAAACCACCATCTCAGATCTGGCAAGTAAAAGAAGAAACCAAGATTTCTTTCTGAGTCTTCTGTACGCTCTGGCTTGGCTTCCTGTCTCTTTTTCTAGGCAACCACTCAGTCAGTGCTTTATGAGACCTGGTTCATGTCCTGCAGCAGTACAAATAATAAAGAGTGGACCTATCACTGCAGAAAATGATAATTTTTAGAGAGGCAAGACAGACAGATGTATCTAAGCATGCTGCAGCCATCCCAGGATTAGCCCTAAGTGCAAGAAGACTTTCAAATGGAGAGATTCCTGAAAAACCAGGCGCGTCTCCTTTCTAACTTTACAGAACTTATTTCTCGTTGCTCCGGTGTTTCTGTGCCCACAGAATAATGCAGGATATCATTCCCATGTATCCTGAAGCCTCCCAGCCCTTTGGGAAGGCTCTAGATAGTGGACAGATGGTGGATGATGACAGTGAAAATGTTGAAAAAAACATTTTCCAAGCTCTGCACACAAAGTACAAATACAGAAATGTTCTGCTTCAGGGGTCTGCAATGTTGTGATCACTTAAAAATAGCCATCCACTTTCAGGCAATTATACCAATCATTCTATTATTTAGTGTGCTTTTTGCAGTGATTAATTTACATCTCTGTTTGTAAGAAACTGCTTAAGTGACAAAAATTGTCTCTGCAGGGAGTTTTGCATCAAAGTCAGTTCGCAGACAGAACCTGTAGACAGCCTTCTAATCTCATGAGCAACTTCAGTCTTTCAATTATTTCACTGCTAAACAGGAAATTAATTTTCAGAGCCTCAGTAATTTTATCTTCAAGAAGTGTGGTTGGATTGGCTTTTACTCAAATAACACATTAATTCTATTGTGCCTCATGGAACACTGGAGTTTGGATTTTTTTTGTACTGGCATGAATCAACTAAGGAATTTTCATGTGAACATGTGTTGAATGCCTTACAGTGGATGAATTAGAAACTCTGCAGCATCCAAGTCTGTGGGCTAAATGATTGCTTGAGAAAATGAAAATTGAAGAAAGGCTGAGACTTTCTAGCATAGGTCTAAATAAGCTACGATAACTCACCCTCTTGGGGCTAAATGAGGGTATCTACATAAAAGATAGCAGAATGAGCTCATGTTTAAAGGGCTTTTCATGAAGAATCTCACTAGTGGTTCCTCAGTGGGTCACCCACGGGCAGGCACAAAATGTTTATGTGGTTGTACAACACATTCTGTGACTTGCACAGTTTTTGACAGCAGCAAAGTGTTTCCTCCCAAGGATAAAGCAAATCCTCTAAAGACTGTTCTAGAAATTTCTTCCCCAGGATCAAAATGCTGTTGCCACCCACCCTTCCCACACAGAATACTTTTCCCAGAGAAGGAGTCACACAAGCTACTGTCTTTCCAGACTGAGGGGAGGGAATACCAAAATCATTTGGCTTTCTGGCAAAGCAAGGTGTCACTTTACATTGCACTGCATGTGACTGGCAGGGCCAGGCTGAAATGCTGCTGCTTGAACGTCAAAATGCAAAGCAGAACCATCCAAACCAAGAGAGGTTTTGCAGGTTTTTCAGAACTGGGCCAAATCTCGAAACCAAGTGAAGAGCCTCTGCAAGTTAAAGGTGAGAGACTTCCTCATACATGGCAAGACTCAGAGGAGTAAAGAAAATCAGACATCTGGGAGCTGCACTGTGTCTTTTGAAAAGTCCCTACTTCTCCTTTCTTTGAAGGGCTCGTCCCTCCTGCTGGCCCCGAGCAGGACAGCTGATCTCCCTGTCCCTGAACCAGAGGGGCTTTTTATGCCAGTGCTTCATTCCTTCCCATCCATATGAACACACTTCCAAGAAATAGCAAACCAAGCCAAGCAGCCCTTTCACACCCATCCCAGATGCTAAAGTGTCCAGAGAGCATAATCCCTCCTCACTCCCTCTCTTTCCAGACTAGAGCCAGGCATGACCAAGCCTCTGACAATTTCTGAATGTGTTCCCCTACCCCAATACCAGATAACTTTTTAAGTGTCGAAGCACGTTGCTGATTTTACTCTACATACTTTTGTTCCTGCTTCTTTGGCCAAACTCCTGGTCGCTGCTTGCAAAGAAAAACAGCTGAAACCTGAGAAGAATTGGCCTTTGAATATACCAAACCTGACCTGAAATCACCTGTGCTCTGTTCTTTCTGTCTGGTTGCGTAAGAGAAGGCTGACAGAAAACACCTGAGCTGAGTCTCTTCTTTGTCTTTCTTGCCCATTAAATGAAGTGGAGCCCACATTTCTGGTAGCTGGGCATGCACTGTACTGATGGGTCGGGAAAAATGAAGTGCTTTGTGGGAAGTCCATCAGCTTTCAGGCCCTGGCTGTGCTTAAAATGGACACACCATGAGTGGAACATTAGATATTTAGCTGTCTTTCAGATGAAAGAGGGTGGGGATCCAAACTTCATTATCCACTCAGCACGCAGTGCTACTGTGTCATTGTTTTTACCTTTGAGAGCACTACATGGAATGGGAAAGGCTAAATTTCAGTAGCTAATGGACATGATTGAGAGGCATTTCTTTGGTGGGTTTTTCTGCCTCATACTTGCTCTGCTTTTTCACCATGTTCCGGGGGAATGGTTTTTTTTGGCATTTGTAAGCATTATTTCAAAATTCTCTTTCCTATAACTCAGTATCAGTGGACATGATTCAATTTCTTCATTGTAATAAATCTCCATCTAAATGAAAAGCCTGGCAGGAATACGTGGTACTTCTCTGTTCCAAACAAAGTGGGTGATTTTGAGCTTACCTGTCCTCATTATTTTCTTATTATTATTCATCTGTATTATCAATAGGAGACGGCTCTGAAAAAAGCAATTTCAAGATCTTAAGATACCTCGCACATAAAAACAATTTAATCCATCTGCAAACCATGGTTCAATTTTCCCAGTATTCCATGTTCCTGACTGATAATTAGAGAGTCAACCCCTTAATATTTTTACCTGATTGTGCCTTCCTAGTCTGTCAGGACAGACTGAGCACTAGGGGTTAAACAGTGCTGTGTTTAAAACTGATATTCCTGCTCCTTCCTCCTCCTCACTGACAGGAGGTCAGGGCCTGGCTCACGTAGATTTGAGATCTCTCTGCCAGTGATGGGTGGGAGTCCAGCCTGGGCAGAGCTGCTGCAGAGAGCAGAGGGGTCTATTAAAGGCAACCAGTTTTAGAGTTTGGGGGTACAACATGAACAGTGGGAGATGTTCACCTTAAAGCAAAGAGAATATAAGCTCTTCTTTGAGTCTAAGATAATTCTATGTGTAACTTTGAGGATCTAGGAGATGGAAAAAAACCCTTTGTTCTTTCTCCTCCAGGATTATTTATTTAGTTTGTGCTAAGGAAGCAATTACTTTCCTGGAAAATCATAGAACGTGAAGTTGAAAGCATCTGCAAGGATCACAGAATCACAGAATGGTTTGGGTTGGAAGGGACCTTAATACCCATCCCCTCCCACCCCCTGCCATGGGCAGGGACACCTTCCACTATCCCAGCTTGCTCAGAGCCCCATCCATCCTGGCCTTGGACACTGCCAGGGATGGGGCAGCCACAGCTTCTCTGGGCAACCTGTGCCAGGGCCTCGCCACCCTCAGAGGGAAGAATTTCTTACCTGATATCCAATCTAACCCTGCCCTTTGTCATTTTGAAGCCATTCCTCTTGTCCTGTCATTCCAGGCCCTTGTTGGGAGTCTCTCTCCATCTTTCCTGCACGCTCCCTTTAGGTCCTGGAAGGCCACAATGACGGCACCTGGACCATGGACCATTGTGAAGACTGTAACACACCAGCTTCTCTAGGAGGAGGCTGAGGGAAACCATATTGAAAGTTTTGGAGAAATCCAGGTAGACAATGCCCACATCAGCTGAGAAGGATACTTTGTGAGACGTGGCAACTGGGTTTGTCAAGCATGATCTGCCCTTGTGCTGGCTCCTCCTATTCATGGCTTCAGTTACACTTGAAGTGAATTATGAACTATTTATCCCCAAAAATTTAGGGCTCAAGCAACTGTAATAATTCATATGCCAACTCTTCCTTTACTGGTGTTGGGTCTGTGTTTACATCTCCCCAGGTCAGAGGCCCCCAGCTCAGATACCAGCTGTGGTTTTGTTCAGCTCTGATTTTAGTACTTCATGTCTGTGAACTGCTGCCCTGAGAGCAAGGCGAGGGAGTAAACTAATATTGACACTTAGATCCAGGCATTCTGCTTCCCAGAATCAAGGCTTTATCACATATTAGGATAAAGTGCTGGGGTTTTGTCAGAATTGTAATTGCCAAAAACGCATCAAGTTTATTAAAAGCCATATCCTGATGTGTGTTAGGAATGTGGTGAGACAATGTTGCTCACACTACACATGCTACAGCAAAAGAGGTCATCATCTTTAGGCAGGGATACAACCTTGTAGGAAAAGACGAACGGGCACTATTTCAGTTTTTAGTCATAGGTGGCTGAAAAATGAATTTAATATAGAGCTCCTCTGTGTTTGCTCCTTGGCCATAGGAATAATTTTATTTCATTTCTACAAAATATGCTGGCTGACATTGTTTAGAAAGGATTTTATGTGATCATATTCTTGCCCACAACTTTCTCATTAACTGCCTCAGGCTGGACTTGCTTTTGTCATTCTTTACTTATAATTTGCTGTTTATACAGTGCTGTTACCATCTTAAATCCCAGGGTATTCATTTGGTTGTCTCCACCATCAAATCCCACTTAAAATGGCAAGAAAAAGGACTTGAGCAAGTTTTATAGATGGGAAAATTCATGCAAACAGAGTCATCTGAGAATTCACAATACTTTCAGGGCAAACACATATTGGCATGATTCATTTGAAGTTTTTAAATGAATGTTATTGCTAAAAAAATTGCAGCTTGCATGAATATTCATGGGAGCAAATAAACTTTCACACACCAAACTAAACTAATTTCATTAGAATGTATTTCCTAATGACATTCTGAAGTAGTCTCACAGCTCTTACTTAAATTATTTAATTTTTTAAGCATTGCTAGTTCCTTCTCCATCTGCTAGTACAATGCTCTATCACTGGTACTCTGAATTACACTGAATAAAGTTAAGTTACCATAACAACTCTTAAAATACATATAAATAGGAGACCTGCATGTATTCTACAAGATTACGTGTAGATAAGAGAATCACAGAATCATCAAGATTGCAAGAGACCTTCCAGATCATTGAGTCAACCTACTAACATTTTTCTCCAAGTGATTATTTGACCAAAATAAAACTACACAACAGCCTACAAAAGGGATAAGATCCTGCTAGTTTTAATTCTTATTTAATTATGTTTCTATGGTATTTTCAGGAACGTAATTACAAAAAGTTACTTCTGCAAGTTAGTAGCCAAAAATATTGATTATTCAGGAAGATGAGATGGTGAGTCATTTAATCCAAGACAGAACTGGGGCTGTTGGGGAACATCCCCCTTTACACCGAAGTGTTGTTTGTGGGGTCTGAACGCGTTGACTGAGGCAAACCAGCTGCCTGTTCTTCAGCACTTCAGAGAGCAGTCACACTCTTCTCTGCCAGCAGATTCGTGGGATGGCAGCCTCAAAGAGATAAAAACTACATCTGGGAGCTCCTGCCTCCACCAGCACATCTAAATCCAGAGGACAATGTTTGCTAAGAGGGCGAGTTTCTTTTCAGTGGAGATCTGAATTAGGGTTGGAGCTGATTCAACAGCTCTGGCAGAACATTCCCAGAATTACAGAGTAGCTGGGCTTGGACAGGACCTCTGGAGATCACTCTGTCCAACCCCCTGCCAAGGCAGGGCCACCCAGAGCTGGTGACACAGCAACATCTCAAGGTGAGTTTGGAATGTCCCAGAGAGGGAGACTCCATTCCCCCCCTGGGCAGCTGTTCCAGGGCTCTGCCACCTTTCATGGAAAGAAGTTCTTCCTCACGTTGAGATTAAACTTCTTGTTTGTTAGTTTATAGCCATTGCTCCTCTTCCTGTTGCTGGGCACCACTGAAAAGAGTCTGGCACCATCCTCTTGACACCCCTCAGAGATATTTCTCTGCAGGAAAAGTTTTCCAAGTCAGATGGGTCACTCTATTCAGTCCTGATCAAGCTTAGGAATAAAAACCTTGGCTGATTCGCACAAAAGTTATTTTCACTTAATTTCAGGATTTTTCAAGCTAGTATAAGTGCACCCCCTAACCATGTGTATGAGACAGCCAGTATCAGTCCTGAACCCCTCCTGTGGTTACCTGTGATTCCCTCTCTATTCCTCTCTTTAAAACCACCTCGTTGGCTTGGCAGCTCCCTTCAGCAGAATCTGTGTTCTTCTCTGCTCTCGACTCCAGGTTTGAAACTGTGCCAGTCTTAAGTGTTTCTTTATTCCTTACCCTCTGAAAAACATATTTCTGCCTCTTCTGAGTCCTGTTTTCACTAAGCCCTCATTGAAGTGAGTAGAGTTAAATAATTCTAGAAACACATATGAACGACACTGTGGAAAATAAGGTGAGATGGTTTCCCTCTTCAGTAGTCCACTCAACACTTTTGCACTAAGACCAAGTATCTGACTGAAATCTCTGACTTTTTTTCAGTGTGAACTGTCATATTATTTAATCGGGCAGAAATGCAGTTCTGACAATGGGCTTGATAAAAACAGCATCCCAGGTTCCCATTTGTGCTGTGGCTCCAGTTTGTGTGTGCAGTTTAGAAAAGAAATATCTTATTACAGATATCTTTTTGAAACTTGAATGTGGAAGTCGAGCTATTCTCTCTCCTCATTTATCTTTATCAGTTAATGCTTGTGCAAGCCACCTTTGGAATCCCTTTGCTGTCTTCTCCTGGGTGATATCTCTATTACCATCAAATGTGTTCATGAGTTTCCTCTCTTACCTCTGACTGTCTTTGCCAATGTACCTGCCAAGAGCACTCTGATGTTTCTCCTCACAGCCTCACTGACCTTCAGACACAGATTCAACATGGCATTTTTGGTATTTTCACAGTAGGGATTTGTAAGAGAGAGGAGAAGGCAGCTCTGCCTCTCAGTGCTTGCCAACTTTGCTCCTCCAGCATGGAATAAATGCTGGTTTAGGTGAGGTGGGGAAATGCACCAGCAAAGATCAGAAGAGAGCTCTTCTGGAGCTGGAAGTAAAAACAGTACAAATCTGGAAGAGCTGGAAAAACAGGTTCCTCTTTGCAGCCATCTAGATCCAAATAACAAGTGGAGAGTGCCTGCATATTATTCAAGAGACAGGTTAAATATTTATGATGTAACAGTGACATTTTGTGTCAGTTGAACAGTTTCATTCCAGTCTCTTGCACATATTAGATGAATAGCCCTTGTAGTCATCCATGGTTTTTCTCCTGTCATAAGCCTAACACTTGTAATCTCTCCAAAAAATGATATTCCAGTCAGCAGAAGACTTCAGCCTGAACTGCTCACTGCTTCCTGACACAGTTTAGATAGAATTGCTGTAAGAGTTTCAAAGACCCATGGTCTAACTTTGTTGAAACCACAAAACAAGTGTAGAAAACACTGCTGCTCAAGAAACAATTTTAAGGAGAATTCTAATAAGATTTTTTAATTCTAAGAAGGCCTTTGAAAAACTGCAAAAATCACATCTTTGTGCAAGTTAGCACATTCATAAGTCAAAAACTCTGCCTGCTTCAAAGTTCAGTCTCTTTATGACTGAGAATTTAACTTTTTTAAGTAATCCCATTTATTTTGCAGTAGTTGCTCTGGGGGCACACAGTAAAGGGAATTCTTTACCCAATACATTCCACTGAAAATACAACCAAGAAAAAATAATGTGCTACAGCATTCAACCTAAACATTGCAAACAACGTGACCTCAATGAAAATTGAGAATGTGCCATGTCCCCTGCCAGCTATCTGGTGTCTTTATCTGAGCTAAAAGAAACACACACTCTGAAGAGGACTTTAATTTACATAAAATGTCAGATGAGTTGCTGTCCTAGGCAGCCTGCTCCAGGCTGAATAGGGTGGCTGGACCAGGCAGTCTCTCATGTCCCTTCCAAGCCCAACTTCCCTGTGAGCTTGTGAAAAAAAATTCCCAATTACTCCCTGGGAAGGGCTCACAGAGTGGCTGGCACTCCCTGAATGACGCCTCTAGCCCTGGGGGTTTAGCCTGCTGGCTGGAAAGCATGAGGGAGGATGTCTCCTGACGAGCTTCCTCTCAAATCAGTTTGTTCCCTGCTTGCCTTGGGTGGCTGTAAAGCCCACCTGCTGTTTACTTTATGCTGTCCCACTGTTTATTCACATTCAACGCTCTGTGCATTGCTGACTGATTATAGTCTCAGGGCTCCACTTCCCACAGGCTCATGCTGGCTGCAATAACTGCTTTGGGGAAGTTAATGTGAGTTCCGAGCAAGGAAATCCAGTTTCTTTTTCTTGCCAGATAAATAAGCTGTTACATTTCAAAAAGCATGTACTAACTTTGAAGAAAAAAAAATAAGTACACCAAGGAGAATTTTCCAGCTGTCCTGACTATTCAGGTGTCATACCCTTTTCAGAAGCTGAGAACATTTAACCTCCTTGCAATACCAGAATGTCCTAATAATATGTGCCACTCATCTGTTTTGCAGTTGAAGCAAACTATTTCTTGCCTGTTCTACTCCAAACACAGAAACCTATTATTCTTTTTCCTTTACAACAGCCTCTTGTATATCTCAGACTCCATCATATCCCCCTTCAGTCCTTGTTCAGGTTACCTGATCTCATTCACACTTTCTCTGCAAACCATCCTTTCCAAGTGCTGGTTGATCAAATTGCTCTGTAGTAGACTGTCCTATGTGAAACCTGACTAGTTTTGAACAAAAATAAATACTTCACTTATTTTTCAGGCCCTGGTTTTGTTCCTGCAACACCAGACCATATTTGCCCCCTTCTGAATAACTTTATCTCATCGATGGAGCTCCTGCTTGGAATCTGCTGCAGTCCACAGATCCTCTTTTACACAACTGTTTCATACCAGAAGCTTCCCAGCCTAAATTTCTGAGGGTCATTATTTCTGCCCAACTATAATACTTTGCATTTCTATTTGTCTTATCACATTTGACCAAGTCTTGCTTTTTACCGTTGATGGGTGTGCAGTGTCAGGCCTGTGGAGGCTGAAGCCAGAAAAAGGCAAGAATTCCAAAGGAATTATTCACATGTACAAGATGTGATGCTACTCTGTAACAAGCCAGGACTTAAAATAATCAGAGCTATTTAATTCAGGCTGGAACGGCACTGAAAGCTTTGAAACAGGACACGGCATGTGAAAAAAATCCATCTTCTGATCGTGGCTTTGCAGGGACCATGTTATCCTGGGAGTTACTGATACTTGCAGCTGTGAGAAATAGTTGTGAATTCTAGCACAGCCACGAAGAATCCAAAGGTCCTTGCATAGGGAGAACCAAACCTATCAAGCACCCCATTAAGTATTCTTTAAATAATCTTCCACTTTGGGGAGGGTTTCTCACTTCAGTGGCATTTCCTACTTGAAAATTATCAGTGTATGTGGGGTTTATTCTGTTTCTACCACTATTTCCTTCACCAAACACACTTTGCTCTGTTCTTCTCCCTAGTTTGCCTCAGAGATGAATCAAGGGACTCCGGTTACTTTTCTTCATGCAGAACCTGACATAACAGGGCTCATCTGCTTGGCATGTAGGTATTGTGGGGCTAAAATGCTAAATAAAGATAAAAGGCTGAGACCTCCTCAGACTCCCAAACACTATGAAAGACTATTTAAAAATGTGGCTGCTGTAAATATCTTTTATATCTCTAACACAAGCAAAATGAACCTGCTTGTCTGTAAAAGTATTGCAAAGTAGCAGGAGAAATCAGAGAGAGATGAACAAGTTATTTTTAAAAGGAAAATCAATCATGGCTCATAAAAATGCCGTGATACAAACATGCCAAAAGCAAGGAGGAATCAGATGAAATATAGTCAGGACACAGGAGAAGTCTACCAAGGGGGAAGGAAGACTGAATCAGGGCTGTTTCTCAACATCATCTGAGCATGTATTTTACAGGAAAATTACAAGTTATCATTTCAGAATAAGGCAACTAATTTCAATGTGTACCTATAAATCATCATAAAACACCTCTTGCTTTCAGATATGCAACAAATCAGGAGATGATTTGTTTCTCAAACAAAGATTGTCTCCCTCGCTGTCATTCAGTATTTTTCATCCCAAGGCTTTAAGAAAGATCTGGCTGATGTTGCTGTCCCATCTGGCAGCAGTGTTGAGGGACAGCAGAGACATCTCTGTGGCATTTTAAACTTCCACAACATTTTTTGGTGTCTTTACAGAGCAGAATTGCTGATTCTGAGGATACCCTCCTGTTGGTAGAAATACAACACACCGAACCAGAGGACAGAGCTTCAGGAGTAATCATCGATTAGGATCAGAGTGATCCTCAAAAAAATCCCCAAAAAAACCCCAAAACACCAAGAAAAGAAAAGCATGAAAAAGCTCCTTTATTTTAAATAGAAATGAGATTCTAAAATATGGTTTCCTAGACTTGAGGAAACAGGAAGATGTTTCCA
Organism: Dicrurus megarhynchus; assembly: GCA_013399195.1. Lineage (NCBI taxonomy): Eukaryota > Metazoa > Chordata > Aves > Passeriformes > Dicruridae > Dicrurus > Dicrurus megarhynchus. The sequence continues at coordinate 145,034 of VXAD01003125.1, forward strand.
GCTTTTTGTCCCAGTGAAAGCATCTGTCCTTGGGCAGGCATGAGGAGCTCTGATATTTTTTAGCTCTCTGATTACAGCTCCATGTAAGTAACTGTACTGGATTAATGTTCTTGATTTCTTGAACACTGATGGGTGAAATCCTGGCCATAAGGTCAATGGGAAATTTATTGCAGCTTCCCTAAAGCATCTATTTACACTATGCCTTCCAACCATGTGGCTCTGCCAGCTGCTGGAGGGACTTCCCAGGCACATTTCCTACACACTTTCCCAGTCCCCACATCCATTTATGTCCACTTAAGCTTTGAGAAAGCTTTTTTTTCCCTCAAATTTTTAGATCCCACAATGACAAACAGAAAAATTAGGATGTGAGTGCAATTTCTTTAATAAATTAAGATTGGAAGAGGTGGTGAAGATTACAGTATATTCTAGTAAGGATTTGTTTAATTTATCAGATGTGGCAGGACAAAACAGTTTAAAATGTATTTAAGAGTTCTCTCTCTGTTGGCAATTAGGTTCCCAGCACAGTATGTTTAAATAAAAAGATAAACATCTCTAAAAAACATAAAACAAGGTCATCTTTCGAGCTTATCTACATGAACTAGAGAGAAATGGCAGGTCTCACACCTCAAGAGAAATTTAAACTCTATTATCTTAACAGCCAAATATTTCCAGTGAGACAAATTAGCTGCACATCCCAGAAATGCACATGCACACATGTATTTTATACTCAGTGGGCTGCAGAAATGAGTCTGCACCAGCACTTTTGAACAGCAAGGAAAATTAAAAAAACTTTTGAGATATGCTTTCCAAATTCCTGCTGTTCCATTTGTGTAGCAAATTCTTCTGTCCTGATTTCTCTAAGAAGCAAAAATAAAGGAAGGTAGTGATGAATATTAATTAGGCTGCTTCTTCACAATACTACTTGTTATGAAATCATGTTTGAAGAATAAAGCTTGAACAGCATTTATTGATTGTACAGCACAGAATTAAATTCTTTTTTAACTGGGACAGTCTGGAAAAGGAGGGTAGAAGGGAGCCAATGCATTTAAACTGTGTCAAAATGAAGTCAATTACTCAGTGATCCTAAAGGAAAGTTAGAAAATCAAACCATATTCAGGCTCAGCCTGTTCTCTGTAAAAATTCAATGCACAAATGCTTGATAAAACCTAACATTAAATAGAGGCTTATGCTGCAATATTTAGAGAAGGCTTTCCCAAAAATGCACTCCACCACCACAAGCCCACCAGGCAGGGACTGTGCCCCGGGAGGTTCTCCTGCTTCCCAGACACCTTTGCTCCAGGGATTCCTGACAATCTCAGTGAAGAACACGTAAGAGTTGTTATTATTAAAAGCTGGGAAGAGGACATTACACAGAAGCCCCAGTCACATTATAGGTCTCTGCAAGTCTGATTTATGGTGATACAAGTCGAAAGAGGAGAGATCAGAGCCAATTTTGGTATGCTGGAGTACCGTGTTTTCTCAGGACTGGGCCTCTGGGGGAGACAAAAGATGACTGAAATTGTGCGTGCTGACAGGCAGCTGATAATGGTCTGTACGTGAGTGAATTTCTAAAACTGAACTTTTGCACTCCCAGGCACAAGGCTGCAACTGGCTGGAGGCAACCAGGAAGGTCTGGTTGTAAATTTCGATAACACCTGGACAAAACGAAGGTGACACATCCTGAATCCTTTAATTCATATTGCCAGTGAAAGCACCAGGAGCAAGCAAGGCTCCAATCAGCCTGAGGCACAAGGCAACAAGGCTGTCCCTGAGCCAGCAGTGTGTCCTGGGGACAAGGAGGCCAATGGGATCCTGGGGTGCATCAGGAAGAGCAGTNGGTTAGACCAAATTAGCCACTGTGGTCTCTTCAGCCTGACCCATCCTGGGATTCTGTGATATCCTTTCCAAGGCTGCAAAATCATGATAGTTACCCATAACCTTTCACAGAAGGCCTTCAGAAATCAGAAAGTTTACTTTGCTGACTAAAAAGGGAGGGAAGGATGCAGAAATCTCTGCTTCTCTGCAGAAGAGCAGGGAAACACACAGATAAACCGACCTCCCACCAACAAGACATGAAGCAATGCCTTCCTAATACCAGCTCATGATGCTTAAAGGAACTAACTCCCTAGAAATAATAAATGAAATGAAATGAAATGAAATGAAATGAAATGAAATGATGAAATGAAGTGATGAAATCTTGCTACTTCCTCTGAATTATTTTACCTTTTCTTACTTTTGGACACTTTCTCAAAGATTGATCTGATCTGTTCTTCCAGGTTAGAAATTCCTCTGATAACTTACTACGTGTTTAAAAAAGCAGGTGCATATTTTTTACTGTTGCTGGGCTTTATGCTACCGCATTTTACCAAGGCTCATAGTTCAGTTTGCAAGCAGACACATGGTGGTCCTCCTCCTCATTTTCATCTGGCTCAGATAACATGACCATCCTTGCCTCAGAGCACCAAGACAGTCAAATGATAAGGAAAACCAAAGGCACATTCCCAAATGTTATTCAACTGACAAAAGAGCTGGAGTTTCAGCACTTTTTGCTATTTACTCTTCATTTTGCCAGTTGAAATATTAAATACACCACTTGCAAAGGTGTAAGATCAAAAGGACAATTATCAATATGCAATAAGATGTCTAGCTGGTCTTTTAATCTCCACAGATACAAACAGCATCAATCCTTTGCAAAAAAAATCTCTTCTGCCAATAGGTCTATTTAGTTTAAATTGATACACAAATAATTGATTTTAAGGATCAGAGCTTGGGTCATAGAAACTTGGCAATGACTTCTTTGGGAAGAACAATTTTTCCTACAGATTTATTTTAAAAACTTATTAAAGAATCCCTGACATCTGTGTTGGTTTAATGATAAAACAGATTGCAAGAATAAGAGTGTTTAAAAAACCTGTCCTGAGGACACCCTGGGGCAGGGCAATGACAGCATAATATACTTACTGTCACTGAAAACATCTGAGTAGGATGTTCATTCCTTGAAACATTGTGTACTTAATTAGTCCCCTGGGTCTTCAGGAACTGGCTTTTGTCTATAAGTCTGCAAGCTACTGCATGAACAAAGTGAACTGAACAGTTCATTACAGCTCTAATTAACAGATTCTATATATAAACTAAGATTATGGTCCTGACAGATGACAAATAAGCACACACCCACCATGTCATCTTCCAGGCTGAGTTCTCTTCCTTGGAGTTTTCCAACCATCCTCTCAGCCCTGGGGCACTGACAGTCACAAGGCTACAACAAAACGAGACTGGCAATTTTAATGACCTTATTTTAGAATGCTGCTGAGGCCTGGGTACAGGCTGCCCAGAGAAGCTGTGGCTGCCCTATCCCTGGAAGTGTTTAAAGCCAGGCAGGAGCAACCTGGGATAGTGGAAGGTGTTCCTGCCCATGGCAGAGGTGGGATGAGAAGGGCTGTAAGGTCCCTTCCAGCCCAAACCATTCCATGATTCACAGTCAGGTTTGGGGTGTGCCCCTCAGCATACACGCTCTGTTCAGATACAGTAAACAAAAACCTATAAAAACACCTGAGGACCAAAGTGTACAGATGTCTTGAGAAAATCCAACCCTCTACATAAAATAGTTTCCACTACACGGGAAGAAGAAAGCAAGCATATTGATATTTTTGAAATATAAGGCATGAAAGAAATAAACACTGTAGAGACAAAATTATTTGAAAGCTTTTAAAATGTGAATTGATGGAATTTGAATTTCAGTTCTCCTGATTTAACATCGATTTGAAATGGAGATGTGTGAAGTGGTCTGAACACATTTTGGTTCTACAATAACTACACAGACTTTAATCAATTTTTTTCTAATTGGTTTTCAGCATAACTTTTGCCAGTCCCATCCAAAGCAGGAAAAGCGTACACATGATGATTTATATTGCTGGTGGTTGTGCTGGGGAACCTTTGCTGAGACTATAAAGCCTTTTTATCATTCAAAGTCTCACAGCAATTCTGGAAAGACAGCAGTGAACTAGAGGAGAACTGAAGAAGAGAAATCAACATGCAGTGGTTACATCCCAGAGAATTAACTGTGTTATTTTGGTACTATTAACAGTATTCTCTAAAGAAAGGTAAGTTTACAAGTCATATAATATAATTTGTTGAACTTTTGGTATTTGATGAAATACTCCATGTAATCCAAAGGAATTCCACATTTTCCTTGGAGACCACAGAATAATTTACCCTTTGCATTATGTATCTATACTGTGTTTATATACTGAAATATTTTCCAGAAGTACAATTAATCTTGGGATCAGGATTATTTGAATGAAAAATTTGGTTGATAGGAAATCTGAAATACCTCCAATTGTGCTTAAATTCTTAAATGCCATTTGATGCTGAGAGTTTATTCTTGGGAGTAGCTATGACTTCATAGAAAATGAACAAAGTGAGCAACGCTTCAAAGAAATACTGTAGAGCTGGTAACTAATGCTTAGTGCTATTCTGCTAATTAGCTGGCAGCTTAGAGAGTGGAATTAAGCAATTAATTTCCTCCACAATAACGTCAGTGCTTCCAGTGGACGGTGATGTACCGTGCAATCTACTTAAGTCAGGAAGGGAGAAGATAATAACCTTCCACCCTCAGATATTTGTATTTATATTGTAACTTAAGGCACTTAATGAGATGGGGAGTCAGGTTTATACAAAAACCGTTATAAGAAGATAGGAAAAGCTTCTCACATTAATTTTTATCCTTTCAATTAAAGCCTGATCCAGTAGAAGACACTGAAAGATTTGCTGCTGGCTACAGACTAGGGAAAGTTCGGACAACAAAAACTCTTCCTCAGTTATACCTCAGGGTAAAGCTTCTACAGCCACACCCTGTGGTGGTGAATAGGGCCCCATGCAGCTGGTGGCCAGGCACCAGTGGGGTTTTCAGAGGCTCAGTACTGGGCCCAGTCCCGTTTAATATCTTTATTGATGCTCTGGACAAGGGCAGGGAGTGCACACCCAGTCAGTTCATGGACAACACCCAGCTGGGTGGGAGTGTGGATCTGCTGGAGGGCAGGAAGGCTCTGCAGAGGGATCTGGGCAGGCTGGATCCATGGGCCCAGGCCAGTGGTCTGAGGGTCAGCAAGGCCAAGGGCCCGGTCCTGCCTTGGGTCACACCAACCCCCTGCAGCTCCAGGCTGGGGCAGAGGGGCTGGAAAGCTGGGAAAGGCCCTGGGGGTGCTGGGGACAGCGGCTGGACATGAGCCCAGGGGTGCCCAGGGGGGCAGGAGGCCGATGGCACCTGGGCTGTGCCAGCCATGGGGTGGCAGCAGGGCCAGGGCAGTGACTGTCCCCTGTGCTGGGCACTGCTGGGCCACACCTCAGATCCTGGGGCAGCTCTGGGAACCTCAGGGCAAGAAAGACATTGAGGGGCTGGAGCGTGTCCAGAGAAGGGAACGGAGCTGGGGAAGGGGCTGGAGCAGCAGGAGCAGCTGAGGGAGCTGGGAAAGGGGCTCAGCCTGGAGAAAAGGAGGCTCAGGGGGAACCTTCTGGCTCTGCACAACTCCCTGACAGGAGGGGGCAGCCAGGGGGGGTCGGGCTCTGCTCCCAGGGAACAAGGGACAGGACAGGAGGAAACGGCCTCAAGCTGTGCCAGGGGAGGTTCAGGTTGGACATCAGGAGGAATTTCTTCATGGAAAGGGTGGTCAGGCACTGGAAGAGGCAGCCCAGGGAGGCGGTGGAGTCTCCACCCCTGGAGGTGTCCAAGGAACAAGTGGACATGCCACTCAGTGCTCTGGACTGGGTGACAAGGTGGGGACTGTTTTGGTCTCAGGGTAGACTCGGTGTTCTTGGAGAGCTTTTCCAACCCAGTGATTCTGTGATTCTATGCCCTTGAGAGCAATGAGGCTCAGTAAAATTCAGTGCATTTCATTAAAGTGCTAAAAGCATTGCTGAGTAATATCTCCTGATGACCCGGAACATGCCAAGTTAACTTTATGTTTACAGCAATTCATGTTTCTGACAGCATTAAGGGGAGAGTAAGATTTTTGTAATTACAAAGGTTGACAGCAAAAGGCTTGATAGCTGCATAGTTCTGTTGGATTCTTTCATTTCAATCTTTTCTTTAGAGTTATTAGAATTGCCCCAAATGAAGTTGCCTGTTAAAATCTCCTCTGTAAAACACTTGATTTTCTTCTGCTAAACCCTTTAGAACAAAGGGATTTGTGTGCGTTCGCTATTTAATGTGACACCCACTAAAGCCATACAAACTCTAAGAAGGTGAAACACAGCACTTATAATTTGCCATGCACAGGTATTTTGATGGATAGGGAAAAAATGGGAGAGGCAGTTTTGCTTTCAGCTTGATGAAGCTTAGCCAGGAACAATTATTTTCATGATTCAGAATAAATGTGTAAAAAAGGTAGCAGCTAAACAGCATCGACCTCATTCAGTTGCTGAATCTTCCAATTTATGGCAAACAATTGAAAAGCTTATGGCATTATTCACTGATCCTGTTCAAAGACAAAACTTTAACGTTCAACTGTGTAGCTCATTTGCTAAGGGGACCCAATGCCTTATGGCACCACTATGGGTAATTTTTACCTTGAATTCATCCATATAAATTATTTTATGGAAAGCTAAAGTGTGCCGTGAGAACTTTGAAATCAAATAAACCTGCAATAACTCTGTGCTTAATGCTATCACATACTAGATGTCAAACTCATCCAGTTTAGATGTTCCAAAGTGCTTCAGGGCAAACTATTAAACCCCTTCTCTTTCTGTGCGTTGATACCCTTGATTTGTCTCTGCATTTAAATGGAGTGGTTTACAGTTCTACAGTTCAGCTGCAGAGGAGATTTGCAGTTCAGGCAAATGCTCAACCTCTACCTTACAGAGGAACAAAACAACATATTCTCAAAATTAAAGATTCTTTTCTTTCGGTAAAAAATTAGTTTTATGAGAATTGAAAACTGAACTGAGTTATTTAAAGGCGAATACTAAAATGTTTCTTCTATCAAAATAAAAAATCTTTTCTAGAATCATCTTCTTATGAGGTAATGAGAGATTCTGCACAGCTAAAGCTCAGTGGTGTCTTAGGCAATAACTGTGTTGAAATACTTTTAGGATTATGAGCTATTTTTCTTATTTATTCTTAACTGAAAACTTTTCCTTCAGCTGGACTTTGAAAAAATGCACTATGTTTTAAATACGTCTCAAGAACCTTCTCTTAAAAACAAACAAACCCAGGGCACTTCTTGCTCCCACTAGTGCTGTGAGAAGACTTCAGTAAGAAAATTTCAGTTGATTCTAAGTGAAATTCCATTAAAATTGAAGCAGATACAACTTTTCAGTGAATTCATTCACACTCCTGCTAAAATCATCTGACTTAACTGCAGTGTGAATAATTAGGCAATGTTCAAATTTGCACTTAATGAACAGGAAAATCATAAAATTATGATCAGGGTGAACTTCTTAATCTGCCTTACCTTTCAATTAACCTGTTTTGTTTTTTAAAATTGTCCTTACAGCACTATAGCACTAACCCAACTCCTAGATCTGTGAAGGAAATGCAGAATGCCCACACCAGTCCTTCAATTGCCTCCAGGGATGGCCGTTTAATTTTAATGAGGACAGATGTATCATTTTGATTTCCATGCAGTTTTTACATCAGCCCAACAGTGAGCACTGTGGATGAAGTCATGGAGCAGGCAGGTCACTAGGCTTTCAAGGTGTGCTAAATTATTTGGACACAATTGCCACATCTGTGAAATGAATTTGGGAGACAGCCTCCCTCATGAATACTTAGAATCCCTTCTATTTCTCATGCTAAGATTTTGGTGTGTTTGTTTCTTGTGCTGTGTTTCGTCTACAAATAATGTCATTTTTTGGTGAAATTATCCTCTCACTTCTTGTAAGAGCTGAACATGCTTTTGTGTTATGAGATGCATCATGGGGAAGATCTGGGCTGACTGGGGCTGTGGTCTAAAGATAAAACAGCAGTCAGGTGTCTCAGGGGTCTCAAAATCCAGATAAGAAGGACAGGTGGAGGAAAATTAAGGATAGAAGAAGAAAAGAGACTTCTGTGGGTGGCTGCTCCTTAACATCTGTCTGTAATATCTGGTGTTTTCTCTGGCATCGAAATCATACTTGGGTATTCAGTCAGAGGCTGCAGTGGTAGGACTTCCTTTAACACAACACAACTGCCTTCATGAAGCTTTAGGGAATGCAAAGTCTTTGGAGTCTCCTCTCTGTCAAATCTTCTGGCAAACGGCCAAGAAAATTCCTGAGGTGTCAGGCAAAGGGAACAGAGCTGTGTAAATTCCATTTTCTTAGGAAATCCACTTAATGAAAAGGGTAAAGGACCTGCTTTGTCTCTCCCAGCAAACCAACAACAGCTCCAAGAGGTTTTGCCAGTGTCTTTGCTTGCCCAGTTCCATGTCCTTTCCTGCAGAGCTGTGTGGCAGAAGGCCAAAGCCATAATCTGACCCTTACATTTCAAGTTCCACTGTTGCTTGCTTTCTCTAGATTAGAACAACACAGTCATATTTTACAGGGTCTGGTACCCTCATTATTTTTCTTCAGGCTGCTTTCTGAATTTGATGTCCCTTACAACTGTGAAGCTTCTTTTTTACTATTATTTGTCAGACATTAATTAACTGAATTGATTCTTCTTTCTCTCACTCTCTCCACCTCTCATCATCCACTTTCATGTCATTCACTTTATTTAACATCACTTTGAAGGAATGAAGGTGATGCAGCAGTGTGAATGGTCAAAAGAACATGGGAAACAATCATTATATAAGCAGCAGAATATGGAATATGTTGCTTCAGGGTTTATTATTTGACCTGTCAATATTCTGATAGGCTGATATCAACTGAGGGTGCCTGATTTCTCTTGGGATTTTAAGCGCTCCTAAATAACAGCTGCTACCATGATGTGATGGAGCAGAACTGAACCCACCAAAAGCCCCAAATAATGTGAAATACAGAATGTGAAGTTTTCTTCTTTACATTTTTTTTATTGTAGATTTCACATCTGTAAAAATGTTGTCAAATCAAGGTCTTTGAAACCATGTAATGACAGTATTTTGCTCTCTAGAAGTGATTGAGATTCACAGGTGTCAGGTGTGAGACAGCAGAGGCTCAGACTAATGATGTGGAATCATCAGTGGCTCCAGAGGGCAGATTTGAGTGCAATCACAAATCCAGTCCTTGAAATCAACCTCACATAAACCAGCTTTTCATGAATCTTCCATCTCAGTATTTGACAAATGCAGGTTTTTTACAGAAAGCAGAGGGGCTAAATGGATCACAAGGAAAGTAAACTCTTACAACAACGAATAAGAAGGGAAGTTCATCAGTTGCAAGTAGGTAGTTGTTATCACCAGAGTACTCTGACCTTTCAAAGCCTTTGCCAGCTCTGTGAGGCTGTCCTCACACTTAACAGACAAAAGAGACCCTGAGAGCATTATATCCCCAGCCTGCAAACGTTTGCATCAGAGTTATTAGTTCTGATTCTCTGTGACATGGAGCCTGATTACATCTGAATATCTTCTTGTAATAAGAGGAGTTACTGACACCACGTCAAAACCACCACTCTGTTCTGATTACATTTGGATATTTTTTCAGGTTGCCCTTCCCCCCCTCTCCCCCCTTCTTTTGTACAACACTTACACAGTACACTTGAGCATCTTTTCTTTCATTGCTTATGGCAGTCTGCTCATCCAGGAGCTGTAAATTATGTAAATTTATCAAAACCATGTATCATAGAATCACAGAATATCCTGGGCTGGAAGGGACCCACAAGGATCATCCAGTCCATCTCCTCTCCCTGCCCAGACACCCCAACAATCCCACCCCGTGCATCCCTGAGAGCGTTGTCCAAACCTGCCTGGAGCTCTGGCAGCCTTGGGGCTGTGTCCATTCCCTGGGGAGCCTGTTCAGTGCCCCAGCACCCTCTGGGGGAAGAACCTTTTCCTGATATCCAACCTAAACCTCTCCTGACACAGCTCCAGCCGTTCCCTGGGTCCTGTCCCTGGTCACACAGAGCAGAGATCAGGGCCTGCCCCTCTTCTGGCTTATTGCACTATAAAAAGGAAACTTTCCTTAGTTAATATTGGTTCAGAATTTTTACGACAGAAAGAACCATGAAGTTGCTGTGCTATAAAAGATCTCACACCACTCAACAAATCTTGACTGCCTTTTGATAATTCTGTGGCACCCTGGAGTTTTGCACTGTGCTCAGACAAAGCTGGGAAAGAGGAACAAGCCCAGCTATCTCTAAAAAAGGTGCCAGAAGGCATTAGCAATGTGCTAATGGCTGCTGCTGATCTGCCTTCAGACAGGGCATTATTCTTGTGTGCACCTCTCTTTCCTGTCTGTAAAGAGGGGATGGAACTTCGGGGTGTTACCAGTGCTTGTGAGAAGCATGGAGTTCAGGTTCAGAGCAGACAGTGGCAGATAAACACCTCAAAGATACGTGGTTTCCAGTGGATCCTGAATCCTGCCCTGTTCACCTCACTACAGGTGTCGATCCTGGCTTTGCTGCAGCTGCTCTGTTGTACAGCACATCTTCTCCACATGCAACTACTTGGAGGTGTGCCTCCCTAAAACACACCCAAGGCAGCTTGAGGCAGAAGCTGTCCACATCAAAGTTAGAGTAAAAGATCATTTTGGAGTTCAAAGTGGAAGGAGCTTTGTCAGGACTAGGTTGAGCCTACAAAGCAGGTGTTTGCAAAGTCAATGTACCTCTGAAGGCAGTGCAGGCACTGCAATCCCTCCTGCTTAGGAATACAAGCCTTTCAAAGAGGTCTGAAGATTGACTGTTCCATAAATATGGATCAGGGAGGAAGTGCCTGTTTATGCTGCTCTGATTATGCAGTTTGCTGCAGCAGTTGCTGATCTGATGTCTCACAACAGCCCTCTGAGTCAATACAAATAGTGGGCATGTTGCTGAGGAATTAGCACTCAGCAAAAATTATGGCTGCAGCTGAAGAAGACCTTGCAGAGAGAATCTGGACTACCTCTACAGTAAGACCTCTTGCAAAATATCTCACTATTTATTTGTGAAACACCTCAAAGATGCAGCTTTGGACATTTTACTCAAGTTTCTGTGCGTCCTGCTATCCAGTTAGAGAGAAATATAACTTTTCCTTTTTTTCAGTTGCCACCAGCTGACAGAATAAATGTCATTTTCCTGTGCCCGGACATGTGGGATGCCCTTTTGTCCCCCATGTACTCTGCTCCACACACATCCTCTCTGCACCCCCAGTGCTGTGCTGCTGCCTGATACGAAAACAACGAGGGACTGGGGACTAAGCTCAAAGCCTGACACTGTGCTGAGGGAATCGATTAGCAGATAACGCCTTCAGTAAGCGATGTACACGGAGTTTGTCTTGTGCTGGCTCCAAAGGGTCTGAGTGACAGCAATGACTTCTGTGGCTGTACCTGCCCAAAGCTTCCAAACACGGTTATTGGAGAGTTACACCTTAGCATGGCTGGTGGTGGGGGGCCTGTAGAAATTGTCAAAGTTCTTGGGGTTACGTATTTTTCTAAGAACCTGTGTTTTTCTTATCCCTGCCAATTTGCCTCACTGGAAGAAAAACCAAACCCCAGCTATGACTCAACAGTAAACTGAATAAATTAAAAATAAATGGCATCCTTATCACTGAGCTGCAGTGACTCTGAAAGAGTGCAGAAACACATTAGGAGCAGCACATACTTCTCACTATTCACTGTTCTCTTTTTGGGTGATATGGGAAACAAAAATATTTAAAGAAAATAACATCCTTTGTTTACAGTGATGGGAGGTTAACAAGGTTTTTAAGCATATTAGGGTACTAAAGGAACTATTTAGGAAACCAATTTCCTAAGGCACAAATACACATCTACAAAGAAATATGTAACAATATATCTAAGTATGAATAAGTACAGTTGGTACTCAACCTAAAATCTTTTTTATCTCTGCCAAAAGAAAAAGGATTGTGGAAGGTTTGCACTTAAGCATATCTTTAAGCAGATAAATGGAAATACTTCCATTTTGGAGCAAAAAGTTATTCTAGGAAAGTAATTGCTGTAAGAATATGTCTGAGCCATATTGTGTGGTGGTGTTTTTCTTGATAAACAAACAAACAAAGAAGTAAATAATTATAGGATAAAGGAGCTCTTGTAAACTACCAGAAAATGTGTAATAGAGCAATAAGTTAATAGTACTCCAGAGCTCAAGCTGATTAGTTTTCTTCATTACACAGCCAGATAGATACTTCTGTTTTTTCTGTTTGTTTCAGAAGGATTTCAAAACCAGCTATCAAAGAAAGAATCTTAAGTCTAATTCTGAATTTAGAACCTGAGGCAAACAGTCTCCAAGTGAAACCAGCTCACAATCACAGGCTTACCTTTTTTCCTTATTTAACTGAGCTGACAAGAAATGGCATTAATGTTAAACACAATCTGCACAGCCTGCTTCCCAGAGAATGAGAACACTGTGAAAAACACAAGATGACCCTAAATATTTCCTCCAAAGAGCTGAGACCTTGTAGTCAGCACTGGTGGCTGCAGCTGCCCATGGTCTCAGCTACCAGGTGATCAGGGCTGAGAGAGTTTTGAAGGGATAAGCTGGAAATTAAGTGGATATCTCCTTTCTTCCACCTGCCTGTTCAAATTTGGGATCTTATCCCTTTACAAGAAGATCCCCAGTCCTCAGCATGTCTCTCTGACTACACACTGGGTGATGCTTGGTGGTGCTGGCAGGGGGGTTGTTTCCCAGACTGGAAAGGTGCCTCATCCTGCTGCTCAGCTGCTGCCTTTTTTTACCCCCATTTTCTTATCTGCTGATCCTTTCCTTTAGTTAAACCATTTCTCTCCCATTTTTCAGGGCTATGCTTTTCTTCTGAGGACCAGTGAGTCATGGGGCACCTGTTTTCAGTCTGTGCCTGTATTTTCAAGACTTTTGCTGTTCTCCCATGCATAAACTGGGTATCATAAAGAAAACCAGCATGGATCAAGCTCTGGGCCACACATTTATGTTTCTACGAGGAGCTGGTAACCAGTGTAACAGGTCAGGACTGTGGCCTCACACTGGGAATATCTGGCACAGTGAGGTTGTACTCACAGGTGCAAGAGCCTCTTCTTTGACTACACTTCTGTGGGACCTTGGCTAAATCACCTTGTCCCCAAGCCTTGAAAGTTCTTAGGCCTTTGTTATTGCCATGTTTGTATTGAACACTGACCCTGAGTTAGGTTCTCTGTAGGAGATCTGAAAACAGCTTAATGTCTTGATCCCTAAGCAATGGCCAAACAAAGAGCCAGGAGTTAGGGATGAAATGCAGAATTCTCTGCTCAGAATCCTAACTTATTAGTGGGGCCCTGGAGAGTTATTTCTATTTTTTCTCTATTATTAAATGAACAGAGAAAGAGAGAGAGAGAAAGAGAAAGAGAGAGGGGTCTCTTCTATGCTTTGTGGAGGTTTTTGTATAAATAGAAGAAATACAGATATTAGACTGAAGTTTTGAGGTTTTTACTGGGATCCAAAAGATGAACGAGGCATTTGTAGGATGAGTAGGTAGTGGCAGTTACGCACTACCACTCCATCTTTGTCTTGTTCATAAAATGGCAATACCACTCTCAGGTTTGAGCATTCCTCAGATCTCAGCCAGGATCTTTCACTGTACCCCTCTTATTTTTTAGGTTGAGTGCTTCCCAGCATGAGAAAGAAACAGCTGCCAGAAGCAAGGCAGAATATGTGCTGGAGGATAGAAATGTGGCCAAGAAAGATATTGCAGTTTGGTACTTTTGAGACAATGCAGAGACATCCACCTCCCCAGTTTTGCAGCGTGTAAGTTTAAAGCTGGTTCTGAGCAGGGACTCTCAGTGCCTGGCTGCAGAAGGAAGAATTACCAAAGCTATGTTAGGAGATGAAGTTCCCTGTGTAAGGGCTCAGGAGAATGAAGCAAGTGCCTGCCCAGGATACAGGGTAGGCAGCACATTCTGTGACAGGCCCTGCAGAAAACTAATGGGCAACACCCTCAAGAGGGACATCTGTAAACCCCCTTCTCTCCTCAGATATGGGCACAGCATTATCCACAGATAAGTATCTGGGTAAGGGCAGGATTCACAACTTATTTTCTCCAGTGCCTCTCACTTTTCCTTTGAGTGCTGATAAATGGTTTGACCTTTCTTTGAAGGCACAGAGTTTGGGTGCAGCTCCATCGCCCTACAGGTGAAGCACTCACTCAGGAAGTGCAGGACCTGTGTTCCTGCTCCTTTCCAGTTTAAAAGACTTAAAGCCATTATTCTGCTTTCCATACCTTCACTGCCATGCTGAAAAAATGATAGCAGGATTGCAAGGAAACACTAGACTAGAAGGACTCTTAGGGTCTCACGTAACATCCCATGGATAAAATACCCCTCACATGAGCAGAGGGGATCAGAGCCTGTTCCCCTATGGCCAAGCTCCAATCCCCCTTATGCTGGAGCTGATGGCACCACAGCCACCAACCTTCCAAGCATGGCTTAGACAGTAACATTGGAAAAGGGATACAGACTCATTCCTTCGACTTTAAAATCTTTTGTTTAAAATTCACAACAAAAGATATCAAAACAAGCCTTTGAGACCCAGATTTTGAGCCTCGCTGTTGTCTGTAGCCAAACTGTGTTTGACTGCTTCCACTCCAGTGTTTTCTGATGACCCTTTGTGTGACTGACCAGAGGTTTATGTCTGTAGTTCTAACTTCACTTCTAGTCTGCAGCTTTTTAGAATGAGTTTATGGAAATAAGTATCTGCCTGATCCTTCTCTTTCTTTATTATTTTGTTCTGAAAGAAGGACTTTATTCTGAAAAGCAGCACAGTTTGTTGCCTCTAGCTCTAACAGAGGAAGGGAATATACACTAAGGTATTGCAAGGACCAGGCTTGAGCAGCTTCAAGAAAAAGTTGGAAGCTGAGGTATAGTCCAGTGATTTAGCTTTAAACCCATTTTTTCTTGGATGACCAGAAGACTTGCCAAGACCTCTAGAAATATTTCTGTGCTTTGAACAAAATCCTTTGTGAAAGTACTCATGCTTGGTGTTGTGAGGAAAAGGGTGAAACTGGAAGAATGTTGAGGACAATGGTAGGTTTGCTGAGTGACCTTGCAGCTGGGAATGCCAAGACCTGGAGAGTAACTGTGGGAAATCCCATCCATTGTGCTGATTGTTGTTTATCCTCTGGTTGCTTTGAGAAGCAGAATCTCTGTGTAGACATAACATAGGTGTTTGGAGAGGCTCAGAGGCCCTCTCACAGACATGCCTGAGCTCCCTGTTTCAGGAGAGAGGGGATCAAAGCTCAGAGATCATGAAAAGCACAGGGAGGTCAGAGCATCGTGGAAAATAACTCGTCCTTGGTAAATGGGTGCCAACAGCTGGGATGGACTGGGCCTGACAGTGCCGGCATTCCCACTTTTGTGTCTCCACTCAGGTGCTGCTTTGGGATCCTCTGGTAACCAAGGTAATGAAATAAATTTACTTTTTGCATTTGAGCCACAGTTTTGGGTTGTTC
The DNA here is from genome assembly GCA_013399195.1 of Dicrurus megarhynchus. Classification (NCBI taxonomy): domain Eukaryota; kingdom Metazoa; phylum Chordata; class Aves; order Passeriformes; family Dicruridae; genus Dicrurus; species Dicrurus megarhynchus. The sequence goes on from VXAD01003125.1 coordinate 160,528, forward strand.
TGGCTGGCTGCCTGCATTGATTCACATGCTCGGGTAGTTAACGCAGTGGCCTCAACAGGTAGTATTTGCAACTCACAGATAACCAGAAGTCCCCGTTATTTCCTTAGATCCTCACTGGAGTCTTTCAAATCTTGCCTCCTTGATTCTTCCGTTCTGAGAAGTGAAGGACCCACCAAGCCTCTGGTGCAAGGAAGGAAGAGGGGAGGAGCAGCTGGCAGCATGAGCTCTGTAAATGTCTGTAGAGTACGACTGCAAAGGCTCAAGACAGATTTTCCTCCCCAGGTACAGCTGACTGGCTGTATGAAACGCTGTCATGGCTCTCACACAGCCGCAGATGGCAGTGACTGCAGCAATCATTCCAAATTAGCGGCCACTTTTCTGAAGCCTTTGACAATAAAGACTTGATTTACAAACAGAAATAGTAATTTCTAGGTGGTGGAGGTCCTGCTGAAAGTTTTCGGTGTCTCCCTCTACTTGCTTGTGCTCAAATCAGAGGCAGAGCAGCTGCTCCGGGTCCAACCTCCCGACTCCTGTGTGAGTGGAGAGCCGGCTTTGATCTCTCACCAATAAACAAATATAAGAAAGGCTTTTTCAGCGGATGGGAGCAGTCCTGTTTCCAGGTAACCATGTCCTTGCCTCATGAATCACTATGGAAACCCAATTCCTTCCTTCTGTTTCCTCTAAATGGGAAAGCATGTTTCCCTGCTAGCAGAGAGGGGAACTCTTTGATTTCCTGTTCCAGCCCTTGACTCCACAGTAGCGGAGGGTCACTTTTATTCTAATGTGAGGCACTTAAATTTCAGCAATGTTGAAACAGACACCCCAGGCAGTCTCACAGCTGCTTCAAAATAACCTGCTCAAAATGCCTTGAAAAGAAATGAAAGCCTTTTATTTTTTTTTCTCAGAGAATGGTGCTGTTACGTGCAAACAAAGATGTAGAATACAACTCAGCTCCCGTGTCTTCCACCAGCCTCTCCTGGCTGATAAGGTGTTTCCACCTACACATTAATTGCCATCATGCTTAGCTGATGCACAGGGGTTTCAGAAGATTTAGTCATGAACTGGTCTAATGTCAGGATGAAACTTTCTGAGAACATGGTCCCCATCTTAAAGAGTGTTTTCCAAACTGCCTCCTGCCTGTATTTGTTCAGGTTTCCTCCTTAGCAGTTTGTGGGATCATACTGGCTGACATGGAGAAGTGGCATTTTGAAAACTGATATATTGAACCTTGGTTTTGGTCAAAACCTCACCAGGCAGTACTGATCCCACCTATACTTCCATCTTCACTTGGAATGTTCCCATTTACAACAAAAAATAAAGGCAGTAGTGCATCCCTGAGCCTCAAATGTGATCAGGTGCTTAACTTCTGTAGAAATGCTTTTGCACACAGAAAGCTGATTTTTTCATTTGTTTGTTTCCAAAGGTTTTGGGGATTCTGTCTCTTGATGTTATTTAAGCCCTGCAATATTCAGTGGTTTTGATAGCAAAGATCTGTGGTTTCCTTTCTTGGTGATCTCACCACGTGCACAGAGTTTTTAAAAACAAGTTGGTGTGTCCTACCAGTACCACAGATGGGTTTATCAGCATGCTCCCCTTCCCAGCTTGAACACTGAGATCTTACCATCTCCCACATTTCCACTTGTATATTTATGTGTCTTTATCCTGGGAGCTTTGCAGATCTACAGCCACAAATGATGTCAGCCATTCCCCCTCAAATTACCATTATGGCTTCCTTTAGTGCAATAAAAATGTCTGAAGGCATCTGGAGTTTCAGACAACCAAGTAAAACAAAACAGTCCTTTCTTGTTATTAACCTCCATGGCAATCAGAGAATTAGTTTCCACTCTAATAGATTACTTCCAAAAAATTTCCTTTCTTTTTTTAATTGGTGCGACTGAAGTTGAGGCAGGGAGAGCCATGGACAGGAAGTATTTTGCACCTCTGTTTTATGTTGCTTTACCATGCTTTTTTCATATTAAAATTCCTAATTTCAAGACAAGATAAATCTTCCAGTGGAAAAGCCTGCACTGAGAGGCAAGAGTTTCAATATTTTTGCATAAAATTATGAAAATTTAATAGCTTTTTCTGGCTGGAAAGTTTCTTTTTTAATTTTTGAGTGAACTTAAAAAAAAAAAAAAAGGGATTATTTTACCTCTGGATATTTTTAAGACCACTTTTTTACACCCCTCCAAGGATGCTACAGTTGAAATTGTCAGAGACCAGTCATACATCATACGTAGTATTCGTCCAATTCTATTTGTAGATACACCCAAGGAGAAGAAGCTGTAGCATAAGCAAAAAAACCCAGAGAACTGTTCCTAAAAGGATCTTGTTGGAGACTTTCTCTTGGCAAGGGAAGCCAACTTTGCAGCAGGTCTTGGGAGAGTTATCTGTGGGATAGATTTGTTATAGATTTCAAAGGGCCAGGATTTCACTGGAGGTGAAAACCTTGGAGAAGAGCTTCACTTTGGCCACTGGATCAAAGGAGTGGAGTGATGTCAAGCAAAAGCTAAAAGCCCCTTTCCTGGTGCAGAGGATGATTCCCTCCAGCAGACACCACATAAGCCTGTACACAGCCCCACTCCAGGTACATCCCTTGCCTTTGATGGATGCCCACCCCAGTTTAAGAGGAGAAAATTCTACTCTTTGAAATTACTTCATCATGAGACTGCACTCCTCGTCTTGATGCCACGATGATTTTTTGCCTTTTCTTTTAAACTCCTTTTATACCTTTTTACAACTTCTGTATTCTTAGTGCTTTTGCCTACATTCTTGGACTTGTTTGTTAAGTTAGGAGACTAAACATTTTAGAGGTTTTGTAGGTAGGGATCAGAGTGCCCCAGACCCCAAGGTCCTCTCCAGAACACATTTTGTAAACTAAGATGGAACCATCCAGGGGAAGGTTCCTTGGGGAGGGGGCTCACTGGAGCCTCTCATTGGGGAATTTATGATAGATATGCTAATTAATAAAACCTGTAATGTTATACCAGATCTTTTGGGGGGAGCACTGCAGTGTGCATTGAGGTGCATTTGACCTGGATGTAGTGCACCTAAGGATCCTTAAAATAAATACCAAGGTAAAGTCCCTTTTTTCCCTTCTAAGCGTGTTTGACTCTTGATTTTAAGACCAGGAAAAGGCATCAGTCTCTTCTCAGCACAAGGGTCTAGATCTCAGGAACAGTACAAGCTTGCAACTAACACTATAGAAAAAAATACGCTTTTGTCTTGCATACCTGCACAGAGCACGTAAAACAAGTCTAAAAAGATATTCTAGAATTATACTGCCAGATGCTGATTGCTTTGCATCACTGGAAGAGCTTCCACTGCAGTAACCCAGGTAGCTATTTCATGTATTATAATAATTAACAATGTGGAAAAAATACTCACTGTATCCTTCCAACTTCCATTAACTGTCCATTTTGACATGCAGTAAAATTCTCACTTGTGATAAATCTACCAACCAGCTAGAGAGGAGATTGAAGAAGGGTTTCTGAGACTCTTATCAAGCCCCACTTCAGATCAGATTTAGTTACTGGTTTGATGCTGCAGTAGCCACACACGCAGGAGCAGCAGCTCTGAAGAGTTCTTGGGGTTGTTGCCAACTCATAAGGAGGAGCAGCTGTGTGGGGCTATATGAGCTGTATAAATATGGGCTGGGGCTTTCCAAACAGCTGTAGAATCCTGGGGTGCATTGGGAAGAACATTGCCAGCAGCTCGGGGAAGGGATCCTGCTCCTCTGCCCAGCCCTGGGAGGCACATCTGCAGTGCTGTGTCCAGCTCTGGGCTCCTCAGGACAGGAGGGACAGGGAGCTCCTGGAGCGGGGCCAGCGGAGGCTGAGGAGATGATTTAGGGCCTGGAGCATCCCTGACAGGGAAAGGCTGAGGGAGCTGGGGCTGTCCAGCCTCGAGAGGAGCCCCAGCTGAGAGGGGCCCTCAGCCCTGTGTGTCCCTGGCTGCAGGGAGGGCTCAGAGCAGGGCCCAGGCTCTGCTCCGGGGGGCCCAGCAGTGGCACCAGAGGAACGGGCAGGGACTGATCCTGGGAAGTTCCCCCTGGACATGAGGCAGAACTTCTTCCCTGGGCAGTGACCGAGCCCTGAACAGAGACCAGAGAGGGTGTGGAGTCTCCTCATTGGAGCTATTCCAGACCCCTCTGGACACAATCCTGTGCTGTGTGCTCTGGGATGGCCCTGCTGGAGCAGGGAGGTGGCACCAGTGACCCACTGTGGTCCCTTCCAGCCTGACCCATTCTGCAGGCCTGGAGAGTTCTTGTACCATGTTCAGCCTTGGAGAGATATCAGAAATCTGTTAAATGCTACATTTTTTTTCTGCCTAGATAGAGAAGGACACATGCTTGCACAGGTGTGTTCTGGTATCTTACAAGCACAATTTCATGTCATATTGGGTGGAAAAAGAACTATGGCTGGGTTCTTGAAGCAGCCCCTTACGAGAGGTGCCGGTCAGGATTGTCTCTCTGCTGTCAGTTCTCTTGTGCCTTGTGTAAACCCTGCATTGCCCAGCCAAGCTCCAGGACCAGCACAACTACACCCCTGCAGAATTCCTGTTGAATATCCAGGAGGAAAGCACTGCACTAACACCAGGGGAGTGCTCCAGGAGTGCAAAGGTGCTGCCTCTTGGTGTGTTGAGCTCTGCACTGTCACAGTGAGCCGGTCACTCTGCCCAGCACTGCATGGACCAGGCAACCATTCCCTCTGCTGCTCTTCACAAAGCATATTTCACAACACATCTGAGGAGTTTTAAATGGTTTTGTTCATAGATGCTCCCCTTTGTGTCTTTTTAAACATTCTCTCAACATTCTAGTTTTAATGTCCCAGTGTTTTTGACAAAGTACAAAATAGGAAGAGCAGCAGCAAATTAATTTCTGTTTCTTGCAGGAAACATAAACCAAAAAGCTTCTTATTGCAGATCCCTTGCAGTCTCATAAATGATGTTGATTACAAATATAAGAATTTGGAATAGAAAACAAGCTTGTAGAACCAAAATATATTAAAATATATTTTAACAAAGCTACACAAATGACTTGATGATATTTTTAAAATCTATTTTCTCATCAGTTCTTTGTGAAATAACTGACTGTTTTGGCCAGCTTTGGAAGATGTGCTAGTGATCTGTGCATCAGAAAGAGAATAATAGAGATGATTGCATCAACAGTATGACTTAGCTTGTTAATGTTGCGAAGCAGAACTGAGAATATTAGATGGAAGTGCTGTAGAAATTAAAAATACCATAAATCCTGGAGAAAACTCATTCTATAATAGGACTAAATTTAACTTGACTGATATGAAGTCAGAGCTTTTCCAAAAACCAATGCACAAACAAAATCAAAACAAATAGACAAAATATTAAAGAACCATGGTACAATATAAACTCCAAAGGGCTCACTTTGACTCTCAGCTGTTGTTGCCTTCATAGAAACTTAGTGGCACTGAGTGCAGTGTTCACAAGTGCCTAACTCACCTGGATGCTCCTGAAAATGTTATCCACGAGCCACCTCCCCATTTTTTGTAAGTTTAGCATTCATCAGAAAATAGGCCAGTGACTAAGCTCATCTTAATCAGCCAGTACCAGAGACTTCAGAGGAGATTAATACCAGAGCAGGTCCTAGTATTAATTAACAGGTGCCCCCATTCAGTTCTCTTGAGAGAGAAAGGCTGGTTTGTAGCCCAGCACACAAATTTCCAGCAGGGAAAGGGACAGACAGATCTTGAGTCTCTTTGAGTAACCCCAAAAATGTAGTGACAATTTCTGCCATTACAAACAGAAGCTAAATTGTGGATCCTGGAGGGAAATCCATTGTACAAAAGAGGCAGTTTCTCCAACCAGCCTCTTGGTGCAGTGTCATTTCCCACTGTTCCAGCAGGTAGAGCCATGGCTTCAAATATTTTCCAGGAAAGCAGCTGGTCTAATCATTTGGGGTGAGTACTCTCTCCCCAGCTGCACGACTGTATTTTATATTAGAGCTCTGGAAATAAATCCAAACCAAAGCCCAACCATTCCTTGTACCCTTTCATAATTGGTAGGGAGCTAAAACTGGGATGTGATCAGCTGGACAAGCCTTAATCTCACTGTGACAACTGTAAGACTGCTCACAAACAAATATTTAGTCCTATGGACTGAGAAGCTGAGCTAAAAGGCTGGCTGTCCTAATGAAGAGGGTGCCCAGTGAGGCAGCAAGAGGTGATACAACTTTTTGGCATAAACACAGAGATGGAACATATACTCCTTTGACCACCTGAAGCACCACCAGCAAAGCCAAAACCACTGATTTTCCCACTTCTCTCCGCCAGGCATGGATAGAAGGGAAACTTCAAGATGGACGGTAATCCTATGGATTAATGTGGGGTTTTAGTTTGGCTTTTTGTTTTGTTTTGCTATTTTTAGCTAAGACTTCAAGCACGCAGTGGCTTTGGAAAACGTTCAGGTTTTTTTAAATTATAGCTTGTTTAAGCAGTATTTAAACATTTTTTCTCCCTAGAATATCCACATATTTCCTAGGTAAATCAGAACTGTCTGGTTTAGATAAAGTACATAGCGCTGTTGCTGTTTGTGGACTATCAGGGACAGTTTATAACCTCCAAATATGAAGTTTCTTGACTGAACCTTTTCTGAAGCTGGACCAGATCTGCAGTGACTTTAGACAGACTGGCTGGAGGAACTTAGATCTCCGGTCGTGTTTCAGTTTCTGATGAACAGCTCTCTGTACAAAAAAGAGAAACACCCCTCCTTCCCACAAGAGAGCACACCCGGAACAGTAAGACTGAATCTCTAGACATTGTCTCTGCAGCCCAGCCCTGAGATGTGGCTCCAGACAAGTGCAGGGGGTGGTTTCTGTATCCAGTGTGTCCTTGCATGAAGGTACAAACTGCCCGAGCCACATCTTTGCACACCGAATCAATAAAATAGCTTGGCATAATAAATTAACCTCTAAACACAAAGAGACAACTATTTGCATTTTACTACCCTTTCCGGATGTAATTGATAGCCTTATCATAATTCATTTACTCCTTTTGAAAAATATCAGTCCCACCCAAGGTATAATAGTTCTGTAGCAGAACTGTAATTATTGAGCTGTTTGAAATAGCTTACAAGTCACAGTCAGAGGCCGTGCAGGCAAATATGCATATCGGTTATTACAAAGAGAAAGAATGCCATTCAGAGTGTCTCCAGTTCTAGGGTAAAGAGAAATTGAATTAATGTTTGCTGGCATCAGCAAACAATGGTGTTTTCAATGCAGGCAATGTTAATTACATTGCTTTTCATGGAATTACTGCAACAAGTGCCATTTGTTGAGTCTGAGTTCTCAAACAGCAGAAATTAGTGTAGTTCCAACAAAATCAATGAAACTATGTTTGCAGAGGATCAGAGAAGTAGCATTTTGGTTTTTATTTCCCTGCAGCCTGCTGATGTTATATAATCTTTTGTTACTGATACCAGTTGATAACAGTTTTCAGCATGTCTGTGTCGCTCACTCCTAGCAGAGCTGCACATGCTGGCTTCAGCCAGACCAGAGAGCCAGACTACCCTCAGCAGCATGTCTTCCTTAATCCAATATTAGGATTGCCATGGAAACCTCTTAGCCACATGGAAGATGAAAATGGAATGAGAAATGGAAAGACACGGTCAACTCAAATGATACTTCTAGGGCCCGAAACCCCAAAGCACAGAAACTTACTAGCTTTGGGAAAACACCAGAAACCGAACTAAAAAGTTTGTTTTTTCAGATTCCTGGGTGGATTATCTCCTCACGTCTTTCACATTCTTCTGGTTTTTGTGTGAGTAACTGTAGTGGCTTCAGTTCATTAACTGGGCAGAAGCACCAATTTAGTGTAGTGGTTTAGTTCAACTTATCCATTACTTACTTATTTTCCTTCTGTGAGATAAGAATTAGGAGAAAGCAAAGCAGGCACAAAACTTAAAACTTAATAGAATAAAGAAGTTTATTAACAGAACTAAAAGGAAGAAAAAAAAGTTAGACTAAACCTTCAGAACACTTCTCTTCCCCCCACCTTCCTCCCATCTCCCACTGACAATGTAAAAAGACAACCCTTGAGATTTTTCAGTCATTTTACCACTCTATAATAATCTTTTTCAGTTCACTTAGGGAGAGGAGTCTCTCTTGCTCATGCTATGGAGACATCTCTACAAGAACACAGTTCTCTCATGGCTTCAGTGTCACAGCAAGGCAGCCGCCCGGGATGGTTTCTCCTTGCCTGTGAAAATCCCTTCCCT
>VXAD01003125.1:169167-211615 GCA_013399195.1 Dicrurus megarhynchus
TGGCTCCAGGGTGGCTGTCTCCTGGCCGGCCCGGCCTGCACTGAGGGGGCTGTGCTGGGTGTCCAGTGAGCAGAAGCCGCTGAGATCTCAGCCAAGCCGTGCTGCGGGCCTCCCCCAGTTACCTGACGAAAAGCTGGAAGCAAGAGAGCTTTCCTGGGGTTTGTTCGTTCTTAAAATGTGGATCACAGAGGCATGTCAAGCTTCTTAAGTGGATTAAAAAAGTTGCCAATATTCAAACTAGCCAGTTGATTGGTTCTGTCAGGTCTAGAGGAGGCTGTAAGCACCTCTTTGCAAAAGAATCACTTCCGTGGCTGATGGAGCCTGCCTTAAATAAAAACCCAAACGATGCTAAACCATGACAGTAACCAAAATGGCCCAGCGGTTGTGATGCCTGTCCTGAACACTGTGTTACAGACGGTTGCCCCAGCCCTTGCAGAGCCCTGATTTTGCCTGCTGAAGAATGACAGACAGTTCTGGTGCTTCGGAAGCAGCTCATTCCTGGTCTGTGGTTGGTCACACAACCTGTGGCTCAGCTACACAGCCTATCTTTTGGTTTTAACAACAACCAGTTTTTCCATAAGCTCAGCTTCAGGTCTTGAGCCCTTTTTATTCTACGGTAGGAATTCCACTCTCGAAGTCTGCATTACCCTATCCAACCCACTTATCAGGTTCTGTTCCTGACTATNCACCGAACAGTGAGCAATACACATTTATTCAGTTATTGACAAATGGCCCCTCTGCGGGTTGCTGGATTTTGACTGCACAGGTAAGATTTAAAGGACGGTAAATAACATTGGATAGCTGGACTGACACGTGTTGAAGGTACCTACACAGGTGCAGATAAACCTCACCTGGACATTGGTTAGACAAATCAGCTCCAGTCCTGGAACAAAGAGTGGAACAAAGCTGGTGGAACAAAGAGCTTTGGCTAGAACTCAGGGAAGAAGAGAGTTTATCACCTTTGGAAGAAGGGACAGGCAATTCAGGAGGACTAAAAGCATGTTGTGATATTACAGGAGCGGAGGAAGAAAATTAGAAGGGCCAGAACTTAATCTGGCTGCTGCTGAAAAAGATAAGAAAAATGTTATTGTAGAGCAGCAACAAAAGGAGAATTGAGGGAAATCTCCACCCTTTATTGAATGTAGGAGGAAACAAAGTGGCAAAGGATGAGGGAAAGGCTGAGGTACTTAATGCTTCTCTGCTCCAGTCTTTGAGAGAGACCAGTTGTGCTCAGGGTATCCAGCTGAATAATGTGGAAGACAGAGATGAGGAGCAGAATAAGGCTCCATAATCCAAGGGGAAACGCTCAGTGACATGCTACACCACTAAGACACACCCAAGTCTACAGGGCCAGAAGGGATCCACCCAAGGGGGCTGAGGGAACTGGTGGAAGTGCTCACTGAGCCACCTTTCACCCTTTGGAGGTCCCAGACAACTCGAGTTTAGCTAATATGACACAGTCACAGGAAGGGCCAGAAGGAGGATCTGGAGAACTACAGGCCTGTCAGCCTGGCCTCGGTGCCAGAGAAGGTCATGGAAGAGATCATCTTGGGTATGACCACAAGGCCTGTGCAGAACACCCAAGGGATTAGGCCCATCAGGCATGGGTTTAGGTCTTGCTTGACCCAGCCGAGCTCCTTCTGTGACTGAGTGACCCCTCAGTGGATGAAGGACAGGCTGTGGATGTGTCTCCCTGGACTTTAGAAAGCCTTTGACACTGTCTCCCACACATTCTCCTGGAGACACCGGCTGCTCACGGCCTGCCCCGGGCCCGCCTCCNGGAGACACCGGCTGCTCACGGCCTGCCCGGGCCCTGCCTCACCGGGTGTAAAACCGGCTGGATGGGCCCAGGGACTGGTGGGGAATGGAGCCACATCCAGGTGGGGCCGGGCACCAGCGGAGTCCCCAGGGCTCAGTACTGGGGCCAGTCCTGTTCAATATCTTTACTGATGGTCTGGACAAGGGCAGGGAGTGCACACCCAGTCAGTTTGCAGAGGACACAGAAGGGTTGCCAAGGGCAACTGACTCCAAGAGACAACATGGACCCTCTGCCCACAGCTGTGTCAGAAAGAGCTCTAGAATCCCAGGATCATCATGATCCAAGAGCAGGAGCCAGCACTTGGCCTTGTTGAACCTCAGAGAGCATTGTGTGCCTCGGGGAGGCTTTCTGTACTTCCATCCCTCACCAGGCACCTGACCCATCATGGGGAGAATTCCCCTCTGCCTCTCTGAGAACAAGGTGGCACAAAAAACCTGCAGAAGACTTTTCTACCAATAACAGTGTTTTGATTGAGAAGGAAAACTCTGGGGGATGAGCTCAATGGCCTCAGGCAGCTGAGATGGAGAGTGAGGGGGAGCCTGGAGTTTTCCAGCAGTGGAGCCTTGACTTGTGTCAGTGAACGTATCACCAGATGAAGCTGTACTCGGCTGCTGAGCATCTCTGTCCTCTGGAGAAAAGCCGGTGAGAGGGTCGATGTTCTTGCCTTGACCAGGCAAGAACAGGTCCCAATCAGGCAGCAGCCAGGCTGGCCCTTCACAGCTCATCCTGCTGTCAAAGTCTGTCCTCCACCCTCTGAAGGTTCTGCAGGGCTGAGGGCAGCCCAAGGGGCAACTGAAGGGCTACCCAAGGTAGACAGCATGGAACCTCTGCCACAGCTGTGTCAGAAAGAGTTCTGGAATATGGACATCACTGTGACCCAAGGGCAGGACCTGGCACTTGGCCTTGTGGAACCTCAGACCATTTGTGTCAGTCCACAGATCCAGCAGATCCCTCTGCAGAGCCTTCCTGCCCTCCAGCAGATCCACACTCCCACCCAGCTGGGTGTCACCTGCAAAGTGACTGAGGGTGCACTTGACCCCCTTATGCTGGTCATTGGTAAATACCTTAGACAGGACTGGCCTTGCCCAGCTCTGAGAAGGGACTGGCACATTTAGGAAGTCACCTTTTCCAAGATCTTCATTGATAAGCACACCAGCAGCCAAACAGAGCTCCCATCCGATCATTAGTAATGTGGGTGTTAAAATCCCATTTCACCTCAGTATAACATCTCTTTTGTTCATCTACTTCACCAATTTTCAAGTCAAGGGAGGAAGGATACTCTTGGTCTTTTTTTTTTTTTTTGGCACTTCCATGGAAACTGGGAAGCACAGCTCATTTCTGGGATCATTGTAGCATCTATTCCACCCACTCACTCTGCAGCTGATGAAACGGCACCTCAGTCTCCAGCTGTGAAAGGGAACACAAATGCCAGTCCTAAATACTCAGGCCTTTCACAAAAGCCCTGCATGAAACTTAATGGCCTCTCCTGTGCCAGAAAGTCTCACTGTGAATTCTGACCCTTCCTCTGAAATCTGTTTCTGGTAGGGACATGACTGAGTAATCTCTCATCAGTTAAGGCAGGTGTAACAGCCTTTCCACATGTGCAGAGAAACTTGAATGTGTCCTTTTTCCAAATGAATTTCAGAGGCCCAGTGCTCAGTGTTGTCTGAGAAACCAGTAGCTGATTTTGAGCCTTACTGTTTCAAATCCTTCTAACTCCATTTCACCTGCATACGCACACATCTCCCTCCCCACCTCTTCACCGAGTGCACGTGCAGGACATGCAGAGCTGCTTCTCCTGTATGATCTTTGACAAGCTTGTTTTAGCAGCCACGCAAAGTAGGCTATGTAAATCACTCAGAAATTAGGATTTCTACAGGACTGACAGCTGACATAATGAATTATTGTGTAAATAAGTTCCACTTTGACAGGAATTCACAAAGGAGACTCACACAGTGCTCAGTGTTGCCTTCAGCAAGGCAAATATAAATGCCACATAAATGCCAACCAATCATTGTTCGTAAATGTCAGATGTCTAAATGCAATGCTGGAAATCACAACAAGGTGCTTCCTTTACTGCAAAAAAGGAAAACACATTTTATAGGTCTTGTTTAGACTTGGAGACTTTGGTTTTCATTTCCAGGGGAGGTCAAATAAAATCCACATCCTAAAAGGAGAAGGAGTAATGCCTTTAAAGACCAAACACAAATCACCCCATCATGTCAAATTAGATAAAAAGGTAGTATTGCCATTGTAAGATGTAAAATAGGATGGCCCACTAGATGGCCAGAAGCTCCAAAAGCATCACTGTGAATACTGAAGGTTAGGTATTTTGAATTACCAACAGGCTTCTGATATTCTTCAGTTTTATCAATAGACATTTATTAATGCATAGACAAAAGCAATTTTGTGCAGGTTCATTAAAAAAAAAGCTGTGTTTGGGAAAATCACTAAACTTTTACCTAGTTATACTTATGATATTCAAAATATTTACTGTCAGGTTAAACCTTTGGATATCTGCATACAGTTATCAAAAGAGCTGAGGTCCATTGTCCACTGATACAGATAGGTAAAAATGCTGTCCTTACAAGTCATTTCAAATTCCACTTTAATATACTCGCAAATTATTTCATCACTTACATTCAGGCATAATGCAATTTCACCTCTCAAAGCATAAGAGGTTTTGATTCCCTGACTCTACAAATAAACTACTCAGAACTTCACTTGCTGGTCTAGAAAGCAGCAAGATATTAAACTTCTAACATGAGATTTGTGCAAAACCCAGCTGTTCTCCTGCAGTAGTTTACAAACCAACCTATTTCACATTGATTTTTTTCTTGCTCTTCCATGACTTCTTCACTCACAAGGTAGTCTCAATTTTTAAGTATGTGAGTGCTGCTCCTAATAAGGCTAATAAACAGAAATTGATTCCAGAAAGGTTCGCAAAATGGAAAAATACAGCTAGAGAATAAACCATGATAAGCTATTTTTTTTTTGAGGGAAACAGGAGCTAAATTGTGGCTGAACTATTCCGGCCTTCCAAAACCACTTCCAAAAGTCCGGAGGAAAAACAAACCCTCTAGAAATGTTTTTGAAAAGCTGTATTTGAATATCATCTTGCTGTATTCACACCTCTGGCAGTAAAATTAGACCAAATGAGATGGTAATGACTGGTTTTATTGGCAGTGAGGTGTTAGACTCTTCTGTGTAGCGTGTACTATTTTTGACTTATTTCACTTTGCATATAAACAAAGGGATTACAATTTGCAAACAGAAGTAAGGCTGAAGAGGGCAGTTTAGAGGGGGAAAAGCTCACAGCTTGAAGACAATATAACCTCATTCATTTCTCCTCTCTTTATTTCACATAAATAAAAAAAAGCTGTTCTTGATCCACGTGACCTTGTATACTACCCTGCTAAGTCCCAACCAGCTTTTCTACCTGGCAGTTCAATGCCTCGGGGTGTGGTGTTAATGACAAGGAGGGATAGTCAGACAATTAAAACTCTTTAGACAGGTAGGGCAGTTTAAAATGGCAAAATCTGGCTATTTCCTCTGCCTGCATCTGATTCTACCCTCAAATAATCCAATGAGAGAATAAATTGGACTAACTTAATTAAATACAGCAAATTAGCCTTAATTACACTGCAGAGTATGGTTGTACAGAGACTGTTTTCTGAAATTTAAATTTCCACAAAAATCTAAAGGAAAAAACTCTGTTAAAGCTGTCCATAAAATTATTTGTATGTGGAGTTAAAATGGCAGTTCTGCATCTGTTAACCCATGACAGTAACTGGATTATAAATCAGCACAGATCACCAGTGATTCTGGTTAGGTGTGGTAACAGGAACTCGGTACTCTTTGGGAGGAAAATAATAGTTTTGGATGTATCTGTTCACACAGTGTTTTAAGAAACAAGCAATTCAAGGGTGAAATGTCAGAAAACAAACACAGAATGGAACAACAACAGAATGGAGAATTTCATTCAGCCAAGGCTGGAACTCGAGCCCTGCATTGTCTGAGGATGCAGGGAAAAGCAGCTGAGCTCCAAACCTGACCAAAACTTTCCTGGAGCTGGGATCTGTTAAAACAAAAGCAAAAGGATTGAAATTTGAAGCATTTCTGATTTTCAAATGCTTCTGTTGTCACTGTATTTTATCAGCATGTTCCCCATCTGGTTAAAAGAATATTCCATGGAAATGGACTCTTGATCCAAAAACATGGCATTGTTTCTATTCTTTTACGTTTGCTTTCCATTTCTAACAGCTCAAAACATTTGGATATAATAAGAAAAATGCGCCTAAATCACACTTGCACACCAGGGAGATTGTCTGATGGGGGAATCTGGGTAGTGAAGATATCACTGGCAATTCTTCTCCCAGTACTCTCAGCATTGTCAGGTCTAAAGCACAGCCCTGACAGACTCTGAAGTGCTTCTCCTCTGGTGGGACAATGACTGTACTTAAAGTTATAAACAATAAAAGGCAGGGCAACCTGTAGGCTCAGTGTTCACTCTGATCTCATCTGTGGCTTCCTGAACACTGGGAACAGCAATTCTGCTCCCTGGTGCTCCGTTTGTAGCTAGAGAGTTTGGCACAAGGCTTTTAAAATGGTCCCCCATCATGGATTCTATTTAAAAAGCAAGGCAGTGTAGCAAACAACAAGGTGCCTCATTAGTTCTGCAGAGATGCTCAGCAGGGGAGACTCTTTCCTGCTCTAGAGTAGCAGGAATTTGAGCAAAACAGAAAAAAAGGGGCTTTCTCTTTAGACAAAACCCGAGCACTTCCTTTCCATCACCACCATTTGTCATTTCAGATCTCTTTGCTCCTCTCAGGAGCATGTCCTTTCACTTCCCTGTTCTTCTTAGCTCTCTTTTGAAAATGTGATAGAAAGAATGAATAATTTTGCTAAATCTTTTTCTTTAAAATGACCAGATATCCAGAGAGAGCTGACATAGCCCTGCTCTTACACCACAGTGAATTCAGCACAAAGGTCCTGGGTAAAAAGGGATATATATTGACATATAGATGTATTATATATATATATATTCATAACTGGAGGACCTTGTCTGCTACAGGTTCACACCACAAAATTCTACAGTTCACATACCTGTATCTACAATGTGACAATACAGAGTAGCAGTTATGTAACCTGTTACAGAAAAAGTTAAGAAAAGCAAAGAGTTGTCTTATTTTTACAGGGGGTAGGAAGTATTTTAATCTGTATTAAATACGTATTGATTTTAGATTTACAGCAGATTCCATCTCTTAGATTTGTCTCTTGGTAAATCCACCAGGGAAGAGCCTGAGTGACTGGTGACCTGCCAAGTCTCCTGTGCACCACTGCTATTATAGGGGTAGCACAAAGGGACAAGAGACCACATTCCACATTCCCCTGCTGTGTTAAGCAGTATTCACAAAAAAGAATTGTGACAGATGCTTAGCAATGTGTTTTAAATACACACTCATTATGAGTCTGGGAAACCTTTTTTGGATTTTTTACTTTCTTGAAAACATTTGCCTCAAACAGAAAGGAAAGATAAAAAGCCTATTTTTTTGGTGTCTTTAAAAAAATCCTCATGAATTTTGAATATTTCCACTAAAGTAGATTAGAAGAAATGCATCATTGCCATCTACTAATCCCTTTCAGTTTAATATTACAAAGAATAAACCTTTCCTTATTTAACACTTAAATCATTCTGCTGTGTGATCCTTGTCCCCAGTACAAGACCAGCACGATGTTTCTCCCTGTAGCACATTCACTGAGTTATTGTTATGCATGCTAGTCTCACTCACTCACCTCCTGAGTTCCTGCTGCCTGGAAATGTCCTGAAGGAGCTCCTGGAGTGTTTGGTTTTCCAGAGCATGTGTATCAAACAGGGAAAGGGGACTATCAACATCAGAATGAACATTTTTGAGAAAAGGAAACAAATGGATGCTCCTCCCTTCACCCCCAATTTGGCATTTTCTGCTGAGCTGGTCAATGCAAATGCTGAGGTTTAGCATTGATTATTTCAGCTGAAGGCAACCAAAGTCACTGAGGAAAATGCTGTCTCTTAGCTGAAAAGGCTGAGAATAGGAGTGGGCAGAAAAGGGAAACCAAAGCTAAAGCCTATGCCTGCAGCCTCTCTGTTATCTCTTGGTCTGTTCCTCTAACTGTCCAGCTTCACCATAAAATACAGTCCCAGCTGGACTTCAGCTGATACCTGCAGGTGTTTTCAGCTCCTAAGGAAAACAGATTTATTTAGTAAATAGGAAACTATAAAGCATACCTATGGGTACCTGATTAACATACATATTTATGCATGTTTCTACCCTTCCCATGGCAGGCATGACACAAACCAGTGCCAGCCTTGCAGGTAGCGAGTGAGACTTTTGCTTTATAGCTAACTGAAAACAGTCAAAATTGGTGAATTAGCATATGCTAAGCTCTATATTATGCTCTCTGCACCTGAGCTATCTCATTTAAAGTTCCCCCAGACATGTCTGTGCACTACTTACAGAGATTGCTGGGCGTTTATCATATTGTCTGAGTAATACTGTGACATTTTGAGTAGCCTAATTTGCTCCCATGTGACCTCCTGCAAAACGAATTGTCACTATTAGGAAGAGTAAGAGAGACAGGTCAAATGTGGAATAACTGGATGCACTTACAGCAGTCATTAAATTAGCAACATGTGGAAAAAGGGGTTGGCAGCAATCAGCTGTGTCCTTTCTACTCTTGTGAACATCAGAAAACATTTCGAGAAAGTAGCCTGCTGATCTGCTTGAATGCCTCACACATTTAGGAAACAAACAGGTATGCCAAGTCTCACCATCCTTCTCCCTTTACTGGAGCTTCTTTTCCAAGGATAAATTTCAGCACTTGGCTGAACTAAGCCTGTAAAGGGAATTCTTACTTGATGAGAACTGAAGGGTGTTTTTATTCTGCTGGTTTATACTCTCAAGTGGATCAAAAAGTTGTTACTGCTAATTGTGCTCAAACAAATTAACTTTGAGATCAAGGTTGGCATCTTGATCTTCCTAAAAAATATTGTTCTTTTTCTGAGCAGCTTATCCTTTACACTGTGGAAGTGTTTTAGGAGGATGATTGTCTGTCCTATTGTTGCTGTTAGAACTCTAAACAGGAAATCGAGATTACTTGGCACCTGCCAGTCCCTCTATAGAATCAGGGTGTGGAATGACATAAAATCCATTATTTTTGTTATTCCATCCATCTTCTGTACGAATTTTTGAGCTATGCTAAACACATTAAGAAGGAAACTTAGGAATCTTAGCAAAACAAAATTATCAGTATGCATTAAATAACCAGAA
This sequence comes from Dicrurus megarhynchus, assembly GCA_013399195.1. Lineage (NCBI taxonomy): Eukaryota > Metazoa > Chordata > Aves > Passeriformes > Dicruridae > Dicrurus > Dicrurus megarhynchus. The sequence continues at coordinate 178,297 of VXAD01003125.1, forward strand.
TGAATGAGGGCCTCATTGTTTTCTAATACTTCACTCACTAGGGTACTTCTGGAGATTGTTTTTGGTTCAGAGTAATCAACAAAGGGACAAATATCACCAAAATTCCCTTTTCTGCCTTCTGGCCTGCATCTCTCTCAAGAACACAGCATGATTTCTTGCTCCTACCTTGCTCCAAAACAACCTCTGGGTCTCTGCCTCACTAGTGGAATCATTAGGGAGATCTAGGAAGAATCATATATAGGGCTTGAGTTAAGTCCTAGTCAAATGGGTTACATGACTTTTGGAGCAGACTCAGTCTTTGGGAGTCCCTTGATGATGCCAAAATCTCAGTGTTGTTTAAAAATGCGAAAGTGTGCACACAGGAGTTTACAGAAATAGTACACACATCAAAAAGTGAAATCCAGATTCTATCCAAGTCAGTGAGAAAACTCATTTTAATCGTGCTGGAGCCAGGATTTTAGCCTGTGAAGCCTATAATTGGAAGCTTTAGCTGACTGAAAAATTAGTTCATTGCTGAGATATTTGAAGATCCTCATTAACTTCATAATTCTGCTAATCATTTATAAGTCTAAAGATACTTACACTTTGCTAACTGCACCTCCAAGAAAATAAGACTGAGATTTGAAAGCCAACTGGGCCCCCCTCTGCCAGCATCTCTTGTCTCACCAGCAATGCGTTTGCAGCAAGTTCTGTTAATTCATAACTCTCATTCCTGCTTTAAGATAGAATTGAGTACTGTGTCCTATCTTGCTACAGCTTAATTGACAACTCTGTTGATAGACAAGCTATAAAACAGCATCTGTAGATTTGCAAAGGAAAAAAAAAGATTGAAAAAGTAGGAGAAGCACACTTGCCTGATTGCAATAAGTTATGTTTAGAACTGGATGTGGAAAAATCCAAGTTCAAGAGTTCCCTTACATGGAATTAAATCAAGCCAAATGCTAGAGGGATGCTTTGTGATCTAGCTCGACTCCTTTCCCTTTCTCTGTGGAAGAAGTGAGATGCATTGGCCCACTCCTCAGTACATGTTTACATCTTCCTTTCCTCTGACTGCCCTAAAGCTGCTTTCCCAGCTCAGCTTTCCAGTGCTCAGCCTGAAAGGCAGCAGTCTAAAGGTTATAAACTCTCTCCCTTAGTTTAGGCAGGTGAGCACTGCAGCTTTCCTTTGCCTTGGAGCAGGAATGCAGCTTTTTATAGCTTATCTCAAAGGCCACTCCACTTTTTTCTGCTCCCTGACAGAAAAAGGAGCTTTGAACTCAGGTGACACTGGAAAGACACATTTGCAAGGGAAGGTGTTTACCTTCACCTCTTCTGACCATCTCACCTCAATGAAATTGAGGGGTTCTTGAGTGATTTTGACCTCCCATTTTCTATCAGTCAGCTTATCAAAGACACAGCAAGGAACTGATTTCCACACGGAACTCATTAAGGATTCTCTGTCAGAGAAAGAAAGGTGACAAGTGGAATGATCATGAAGCCATGAGAAGGCAAGCACAGTGAGTGCCTCATGCAAATGCTTTCCTTCAGATGCTGCCTTTCATCATCTTTACCTCTCTAAAGTTGAGTACATCCGCTGTTGTCAGATCCCAAAATTTCGAGCAACAAAGGAGTATAAAGCTCTCCTATATATAAAAAAAAAATGTGTACAGCTGTGTGAACTTCCATTGAAATGGAGAACCCAAAGCAGGAGTTCCTTGCCCATGTTTCCAATCCCTGTCATCTGTACAAGAGGTTTATGTGGTGACTGGATCTCTTATTTCTCCTTTTGAGAAGCTCTGCACGGGAAGGAAGAGTTGCTGATACAACTGTTCCCTCAGCTCTGCTCATGTTTTGTCAAAACAGAAGGTAAGCAGGAAGCAGAGGGTATTTTCCAATGATGTGAGTAGCACAGCTAACAATTAGGACTTCCCCTGAAGATGGGATGGGTTTTGTGCCACGTGTTGAAAAGGGAATCAAAGTCAAGAATATTTTTTTAGTGAAAAAGATTGATACAACCATCCTGAGGCAAACTGTCATTGGTGTAACCAGAAGGAGCAGCTGTCAGAGAATAGGAATAGTCATCAATTGCTTGACAGAACATGACAGCTTGGTTCATAAATAGATTCTTCTGTGAAAACAGATCCTACACCACAGAGGCAAAAACATATTGTAAAGAAAATCAACTTTCTGCTGTGCTAGCCTCATTCTAATTAACACACCAGTTAATTAGAGTCCTCTTCTACAGCCCACACTGCAGACTTCTGGTGGTTTGTATCTTTTAAAGCAAAACAAAAAAAAGACCCATTTTCTGGATGGGACTCATCTACCAAATCAGTATAGTCAAAACTACTACATGAGGCCACTCTGGCTCTGCCCCAGACTGAGCAGGAGCTTCAGCAGAAGCTATTTTTCCTCTCCACTTACTGTTTTTTTAGAAGATTAGCATAACATGCAAGGATATTTTTGAGAAGTGCAAGACACCGCTGGGAACGAGGTCTATAAAAAGGAAATGAAGTATGAATAAAAAATTGCACTGTATTAAAATGAATATGCACACGCAACATGAGTATATCCATTTTTAATTATGCTTTTTATAACTGTCAGTGGAGGGGAAGGTTATGTATTTCTAATTCTGAGAGACTGATAATAGAAAATTACATCTTCTTCCAACAAGGTCACGCTTAGGCCCAGCCAGGTAGATAGGGTTAGTCCAGAACACTCAGTGCTCACAGTGCAGGAAAACACTGCAAGTGCCTAAGAGCTATGTAAAGAAAATCAGCAATAATTTAAGGAGAAATTATTAATTTTTGTGCATGCCAGGCTGGTTGTCACAACTGAGGCATTGTGCCTTCAGCTCCTCACAGAGCTGTAGCCTCCAAAATGACACAGTCACATCCCAGTCCATTTAATCCCAATTTTTCTTTGGTTTTACTGCAGGTGAAATGCAAGAAAATAATACCTAAAATTCCTGCAGTGTTAAGTAACAGACCTAAGTTATTTTGACATTTTATGCAACAGAGATAACAATTCAAGAGAATTATTCCAGCAATTTGTTACTCCAATAACTTGCTGTGTTTATGCTGACAACTTTGTCTTTGATGATGTCAAATTTAGTGGCAAGCTTTAAGACTGCAGTGTATCTAAGACTACAAAAGCCTATCCTGCTTTTCATTTGCCTGCCTGAATACAAATGTATGTCTTTATTTCTCTGTATCACCGACAAATCTCATTTAAGGCATGTCTTGATGCAGTTTAAATCTTTATTCTTAATCACAGAATCACAGAACCATTTAGGTTGGAAAAGAGCTCCAAGATCACGGAGTCCAGCTTGTGACTGATCCCAACCTTGTCACTGAGTTTCACATCCAGTCCTTCGGTGGACACCTCCAGGCATGGGGACTCCACCACCTCCTTAAGCAGCCCCTTGAAATGCTTAAAAACCATTTTCATGAAGAAATTCCTCCTGATGTCCAACCTGAACCTCCCCTGGCACAGCTCAAGGCTGTTTCCTTGTGTCCTGTCACCTGGGAGAAGAGCCCCAACTTCACCCGGCTGCACCCTCCTCGTTGCTTCATGGTGGAGTACCTTGAGGCCCCTCTCAGTGCTTGGCCCCAGGATTTTTGGGACAGCTCCAAAGAGCTCTTGGAGGGGTGAAGAGGGGCTAACCCCATGGCTGTAGGGCAAGTGTGTGAGCAGCTCAGGGAGAGGGCAGGGAAGGGACAGGACACTGCCCTGAGAGGGGGATGACCCTGGCCCCAGTGCCCAGTCCTGTTTCCCCCAGCACTTGTGAGGGTGATCCTGGAGAGGCTGAGGGCAGCTGGGGTTCCCACAGGGAGGTGGAGGAGGGGATGTGCCCTGGGTGAGGAGATGCTGCAGGCAGCAGGAAAGCTGTAAGGTTTTTGTGTAAAGTTATTTATTGATACTTTTGTTCCCAATCATAAACGCCCAGTGTGGTTTGGGCAGGGTGGCTCTGGGCACCCCAGGAGCACTAAAGAGCAGCTGAACCACTGCTCTCCTGGATTTCTCAGGGCAAACCTCTCCTGCAATTGCAAACTGAACTAACTTCACCTCAAGTGAAACTTTTAAGGTTTAAAAAAGTTTACCTCTGGCTATCAGCACTCTCTGACTATTTTACAGAAATTGGCCTGTTCTGATGTGGGGCACAAGCAGAGATGACAAAATAGAGCTGCTCAGGTGCCATCTGTGGGCTCAGCTCTTTGGTAAATATTTATACTAAAGATAAACTGACAAGCTCATGTGAAGGAACCATTAATTTATCTAATTTTACAAGCTTCCAACAATTTTGGCTAGGGGCTCTTCTTTCTTTCTATTTTTCCTCTTTACCACTTCAAGTCCAGTGCTAAGACACATGTCTGCTTTCCCCACACTTCTTAAATTCGTCATGTAAGTATATTTTAGACAGAATCTGTGGTAATGTTGCTTGACATGGCAGAAGGACTCTTTGGGTGTGTTGAATGTTAAGGGCCTGGTGAACGCTCAGCTGCATGGCATAGACAAACTGTCAGAATTTTCTTTGAAATCAGGATTTAAAAGCAACCCAGGGCCAGAATTGCAGGACTGTTTCACTGTTTAACTTCTTGTTTTCTCTGTGACTTGGACTTTTGTGTGCAGCTTGGCTCATGGGAGAGTTTGGGGGTCATTTTTCTTCGGTCTCTGCCTTGAGAGGCTCCTATTCTTTGTCAGAGCAGGAGAGAAGATTGTCAGTGATGGTGATCCTGACTGGATTAAGGAACATTTTGGTTTACTTAAAAGGTTTTGTCAAATAAAAGAGCAACTGCAAGAGAAAGGGATGCTTTTCAAATTTAGTAATACTCAAAATAGTCTAATTAAAATCTGAATTTTGGTTGTTTGCTTTGCTTGGGTATTTTTTTTTTTTTATGGGAGAAAAACCTGGAAGCTTGGGACTACCAATTATAAAGATGAATAATTGCATAATAAATACCAGTCTGAGCCTCAGTAATTAGACCCCACAGCACTTTGATTTTTTTAAATGAGAATCTGGTGCTGAATGGATGGCAAGAAAAGCAAGCAAAGTATAACAGACATAAAGAGGTAGTTTGCAGTCATATTTGTACGAGACTGCTGTAGGTGTGGTATGCCCCAGGACAGAATTCACTCTGTTTTACCACAGAGAAAACTTGGTAATTTGCACTCAGCTATAACCTAAAGGCCCAAATATAACAGGTAGGGCCGGGATGTGACAGTCTCAAATGGGGTCTAAATAAGCAAAGGATGGCCTAACTACAACAGAAAGGAACTTCAAAACTGGGCTTAAAAAGTTTCATCCCTCAGGTCATGCTGGGTATCTTGCAGGACAACTAATTAATGAAGGAAGTTATTTGTGTGCCACTTGCCATTTCATATGGCCACTAATGTTATATTTATACTACATATTGTACCAGATTCAGACATAGAATAGGATTCCTGTAAGATTTTTTTTTAAGTACAATTTTAATTTTCTAGACGAGCAGCTGATTCACACTAATGCTTAAAGAACCACATCCCCATCTGAATTTCTTTAATTCTTAATCCTAGAATTTCAGGACTAAGTATAGGAATTCATTGAAGCATAAAATGATTACACTCCATTATACTGCTTGTAATACAGATATGTGAGAGAATATTCTCTGAGAGATCTGTTGAAGATTATTAGAAATAAAATTCCTCCAGCTGGTTGTTCACATAATAGCACCTGAGCTGATTAAATGAACCTCAGCAAATGACTGCCTGGAGGATAAGAAAAATCCACAAACATGAGTTAAAATCTGCATGGAAGATTTTCTGTGCAGCATGGATAGCTCCATTTTCACAGCCTTTATTGAAATCAATTACTATCTCAAGCAAGAAAAAAAAAAAGTGTAATGAGGAATTTAATTTACTGGTGTGTGATATGCTTTTAAAATAAAAATCTGAAGACATAAAAAACAATGAAGAAGAAAAAAATAAAACCTAAACTGTTTTCTGTTCTGAAGTGATTCCCAGAAATTAAATTAAATTCAGGAGTTTAAAACTGCATGAGCCTTCACTTGTCCAACCTATGTTTTTCCCCCATTTAATACAGTGCAATTTCACAGCAATTGTACAGCATATCTAAGTATAAAAGAACTTATTTGACTTAATTTTATATGTGATTTTTCTTATTTCAGCTTATTTTTCTTTCTCCTTTCAAATTAGGATGAAGGTCCCTCTTCTGTGTACGGAAGCCAGCCCCAGATATTTCAGTATTCATGCCTTTCCTTTCACCTCTCTTACCCCATTTGCAAGCAAATCAGGCATTACTGATAAACACCGACTGCTGTAGTACTGAATGTTTATTTTCTTGTACTTTTGCCACTATAGCCATGTGCAGAGACTTGATTTGCACCAGAAGTCTGTTTGGCAGGACATTCTGGTGCTTGCATTCTCCCTTGAAGGTCAGAGATCCTACCCCCTGCAAACTGCCGTGGGACAAATTCCACTGTGCATGTTAAATCCTAGTGCATTTAAGAGGAAATACATGAATAAGATTAGATGTATGGCTTGGTTGAGAATTAAATGTTTAAAATTGAAGTGCACTGAGGTTTCACTCAGTCTCTTCTCTAATCAGAGCTCTGTGCAGACACCTGAATATTGGACAGGCTTATGTTGGATGGATTTGGTTTGAATTTTTGCAAGCCTTGTTTTGGTGAAGGCCTTGTTGACTCATGGAAATTTACTCATTTAAATGGCTACACTTAGTGCTTCAAGACTCAGGAAAAAATTCATTTGTGCCAGTTCTGATTCGCCATCTGATTTTTATCACTCGTATTTTCATTCCTTATTTACAAGGAGAACAATGCAATTAGAAGTTCAACCATATTTTTTTTTTTGACTTCTGTTCCCTGCAGCAGGTAACAGCCTCAGAAAGAAGAGTTCCTCTGTTTCTGACCTACTCCTTTACCTGTGTGCGGTGCCCCTTCCTCTTGGCTCTATGCTCCCACCACTTTCCTTCTTCAGACCATGTCCTCTCGAGCTGATTCAGATTTTTCTTCTCAGGCAGGGAGTCTCCAAGTTTCCAGGCTTTAATCTCCTCCTTACCTTCTGGTTGCTCACCCCAGTGTCCTTGAAGGGCGATAAATTTAAGATCCCAGATGTCCAATCTTCAATTCCGTCTGGCTTTGTTTATTGAAGCTTGTCAGGGTTAGTTTTAGCAAACTCGATGTTTCGGTGATTTAATGATCAAATAACAATAAAATTTTATGAAGAAACTTAACTAGTTAAAAAGTGGGCCCTGCTTACAATTAATTAAAAGAACTAATTAAAATTCATTATTAAAATTAAATCATTTCCAGCAATAGTGGAGGTGGAGGGAGAAACAGAGGGTGGAGATATGGGACAGACCTCTCACTTCACTTTTTGGATCTGAAAATATGCTTAGTAATGGCTGATAACAGAGATAGCAGTGTAAGAACTTGCTCTGTTCCCTGCCCTCTGTGTTGGTTCTTCAGTTCTGGTTACTTAATTTAATTCATTAGTTGGGAACCAACCAGGCAGACCTAATACCTCCTCTTTTCCTTTTTAAAGCTTAGAGCCTAAATTGACTTTGATGGATAACACAACCAAAAGTTTAAGAACACAAAATTAAATCCTGGGGATAGTCAAAATGTTTGTTAAAGCAATGGATCTATTAAAACCAGTAAAAATTAATAAGATAATTGGAATACATTTATTTACATTCATCTCAGAGTCTGTTCTTCCAGCTTTAGCATTGCCAATTATGTTTTGCATGATGCTTTTTATTATGATCTTTTGGTAACAAAAGCATTTAAATCTAGATACTTTACCCTATTCTTTTACATCCCATCCTTTCATCCTGGCATTTCTTGCTGGCCTTTTGGCCATAATCAGTTAAGTATCCAGCACTTTCCTGGTATATTTTCTTTCAGGTTTATAAGCTGACCCAACAGGTTCGCTCATCTTTGACTACAATTCTGAATTACAGTCAAATTAAGCTGATTGATTTGCACTCAATGTTGCATTAACTAGTAGTATAAAATAATAAGTGGCATGTGAGCAAGATTATGGGGTTTTAGTTGTAGGATAATGCAGTTTTATGGAGTAATCAGATGCTTTGGAATGTTACAGAGCTGTAAAAAGATATTAAAAGATTCTTTGCTGTCTTCAGATCAAAGGAATGGCAAGAAAAAATTAGGAATGACAGACCAGGAGGTGATTACTTGTTATAGGAGGTTCCCTGTACCTAAACACACATTTGAAAAAGGTCTCTCTGACTATTTTTCAAGCTTTCTTCTATTGTTTCCAGGAGAAGAATAGGACTTGGCAGCATTCCTCTGGAAATCAATCATTTCAGGCTGAATCCGAAGCCAAAGGAAATAGATAAAAATTTCTTTGACTGCGCACGGAGATAATTCCCTGAGCATGGTGTGTCGTCCTGGTGATAAAACATGTTTCCTTGCTAATCTTCATTTAAACACTGCTGTCATACCTGGGCTAGAAGCTTCAGAACTGTAATCATGAGCAAACAGACCTGTACTGCAGCGAGGCTCTCCTGCCTTGCTGTCAGTGCATTCACACTTCCTGGAGCATAATTAATTTGGGTATTTGTTTCATAGGTTGTTGCTTCTCCATCCCCTTCACTGCTTATTTATTTTGCCTTTGTTATTCTTCTTTCATAATCAGTGATTTTTCTTTCTGGTCTTTTATTATGTTTCCACAGATTTGCTCGGAGGCTCATAGGAATCCTAGGAAACTCTGCCTTCATGTGGAGAAGTGCTTTGTTAAAACATCTTTATCAAAAAAAATCACTGCAGACTTTTGCCAACAGCTTAAATCCCTTACCTTTCCTTGAGGGCCATGTTATGTGGCAATAACCTTTGTGCATTTGAGAAAGCAGTGCTGGTATACTTTAAGTGGGTGGAAATGGTGTGATTTCCACTTTGAAGCTGCACAGCTACAGCTCCACAGCTGCACTTAGCCCAGACTTGAAGTAACTCTTGTTTAAAGAGCTACTTCACTTCTGCTTGCTTTAAATATATGTATTCTCTCCACCAGAATCAGAAACACCCCAATAAATTGTGATTTCTGCTGCTTTGAACAATATTACTGCAGTTCAACCAGTTCTGCTGACAGCCTCATAAAGCTGTGGGGATACTGCTGGTGTTGCTGGTGGCTCTTGGGGTATTTTAGTACAGAATGCACTATTCCTGAGAGTGTGCACCCCATATATACCAAGCAGCATATTGGTAAGAATCCATACTGAATTGGCATAGCAAGGATAAGTAAGTGCTTATGAGAATATTACAGGGAGAGAATTCAATCCACATGATGAGGCCTTCCTTAGTTTAAAAGTAGAAGTGTTCAGATAACCCACATAATTTCGGTTGAATTCAGAAACAGAAAATGGATAGCATATTTAGCCTAAGGGAAAGTTCTTGATTTATTTTAACTTGTATCTGGTAGTGAAAGCCATATTTTTTTCCATGATTGGAAGCACAAAAACTTTAAATACATATTTTCTTCTCTCATATTTCCAATATAGAGATTTTTGCAGAAGAAGCTGATGATTCTCAGCTGATAAAGTTATCAGCTCTCACCTAATAATATATTTAATTCCAAAAAAGTCAGACATGAAATCCCATCTCTGTCCAAAGACAGATAAAGCTGTTTGGGTCCAATGAGACATTCTCAGTATATGAAGGTATTGACATCTGTTATCTTGTGAAAATTAGGTTTAGACAGAGCAGATCCTTTCTGTGAAAGTGAGATGTCCAGATTCCCAGTGAGGCCTAGCCTTTATATCATGACCTAACCTTAAATTTACTATTTTCAGCTGAGTATGAGGTGGAAATTACACTCACAGAAATGGACTGATGCCTCCACAGGTATTATTTGCATGCTACAGTGTGGATTACCAACCCTGGGAGGGCCAGAGGGAAGCTGTATATAGGAATATATATGAGCTGTATATAAGAATTTGGCCAAACTGCAGTTCAAGGCAACTCTCCCCATCCGTATGAAGATATTGTTGCCATCCAGACAGCAATCAGCTGTTTATTGAGGAGATTTCCCATGTGAATGTTGCTGTTTGCAAAAGATCCCGGTAAAGGAGGGTTTTTAGCAAGCACTCTGTGTCTGTACAACACAAGGGAAAAGTTCTATCACGAAATGAGGTTATATTAAAATTTGAGGGCTTTTTCTCGGATGGAGAAATGATCAGAGGGCTGGGGCACCTCTGCTGTAGAGACAGGCTGAGAGTTGGGGTTTGTCAGCTTGGAGGAGATTGAGAGTCCAGGGAGACCTTATTGTGGCTTTCCAGTATTTAAAGAGGGCACGTAAGAAAGATGGGAACAGACATTTTAGCAGGGTGTGTGGTGATAAGGCAAGGGGTAATGGATTTAAGCTAAAAGATGATAGATGCAGATTGGATTTAAGGATGTACATTTTTTTATGATGAGGGTGGTGAGGCACAGGAACAGGTTGCCCTGCCAAGGTGGTGGATGCGGCATCCCTAGAAATATTCAAGGTTAGGTCAGACAGGGCTCTGAGCAACCTGCTCTAGTGGAAGATGTCCCTGCTCATTGCAAGGAGGTTGGAATTAATGGCCTTGTAAGGTCCCTTCCACCCCAAACTGTTTGGTGATTCTATGCTGAGTTCCTAAGCATTCACCACTGACACTTGTCTGTAGTTCACCTCTTAAATTTTAAGATAGGTGAGGTTCAAGCCTTGGCATAATACAAGATTTTATATTAAAAAGAGATGAGCTGTGGTGAGTAACTCATGTTCCTGCTAACAAATAACCTTTTCAGTGTTGTTCCACCAGCTTGTACGGGGTGAAGAAAAGGTGCTCAGGACCACACCACTGACTTACATGGAACCACAGAGTCACAGAATGTCTGAGGCTGGAAGGGACCTCTACAGCTCCTCTGGTCCAAGTCCCCTGCTCAAGCAGGGCTACCTGGATCCCATTGCCTTGGGCTGTCTCCAAGGAGGGACACTCCCCAGCCTCTCTGGGCAGCCTGCTCCAGTGCTCAGTCACCCACACAGAACAAAAGTGTTTCCTGATGGTCAGACAGACCCTGCTCTGATTTACTCCGTGCCCCTTTCTTCTGTCACCAGTGAAAAAGGCCTGACTCCACCTTTGTTGCATCCTCCCTTCAGGTATTTATGTCCACTGATGAGATTCCCCCTGACTCTTCTCCAGGCTAAACAGCCCCAGTTCTCTCAGCTGTCCCTCACATGTTGCTCCAGCCCCTTCATCATGAGTAGTGTTTTGCTGGACTCTCTCCATTAGTCCCCTATTCCTCCTGCACTGGGGAGCCCAGAAGATAACATAACACTTCCGTGTGGCCTGGGTTCTGCCTAGAAAACTCCTGGATCTCCTGGGGACAAGGTTCAGAATTATGAGGGAACTCCTAGGCAGGAACGTCCTAAAGGGCAGCCAAGAGAGGTGCCAGGCTCTGTGTTGAGCTTAGGGAACTCTTCTTATGGGATAAAAGCAATTTTTAACTACTTAACTAATTTTGGAAGGAGGAAATTATCTATCAGGCTGTTTTCCTGGGATCTTTCTTGGCAGATGGGGCCTTTTTGTCTAATGCATTTATTCTTGTTTTCTGGGAGAGGACAGTGGTAGTAGAAAACTGCTGCAGTGAAGGACCTTAAGCACGATCAAGGCAGGAACAGTAACACTGTCAGGAGCAGACTCGTAGGTAGGAAGTGACAGACAATCCAAGAGTAGGTTTACAGGCATGGAAATTTGTTGCCCACTGTGCTTGGTCCAAGATTTAAAAGCAGTTCAGCTGCTTCTGTACTAGCAGACGTTAAACATATGATATTTACTCACCAGTTTTCTGTGCTATCACTCAAGTTTTCTTGCTGCAGGCACTGAGTCGTTTCACCACAAGTTCTGCTGCTTCTCTAGCACTTCTGGGTGTCAGGTGAAGCTCTTGACTTTGTTTTTCACATGAGCACTGACAGAGTTACAAAGGGTATCTGAAGAATTGTTGGCTAAATATGACTGGAGGGCTGCTATGTCTTTTTAATGATGTTTTCCAAAAAATGGTGCCATTCACATTCTGCACCTAATTAGATATTTTTTTCATAGGGTTTTGCTTTTACCTCAGAGAACCAACCTTTTTTCCTGTGCTCAGTTCAAAGGTCTTGACTGTAGTATATTAGTGTGTATTTCTGAAACACTTTACGCACTGTATTAAAAGGTGCTTTAAGAGTTGCTGCTATTACACCTTACAAGAAAACCCCTCAGTAATGTGGGTGTTAATTCCTGTGCTGGCTGTGAGCAGGCAGTCAAACCTTAAGGGTGTGAACTACTCACAATATTAGACCAAGCAAAGGCTCTAACTACTACTGTGTAAAAGTTTCAGTAAAATAATTGTACCAGTGAAAAAAAGGTGGGTAAACTCTGCCCAGTTATCTTCTCAACCAGCAGCCTAATGGGCATTGCAGGCAAGTTTTAAATCTAATGAGGCAGCTGCCTAAAAACCATGTGGGAGAGGATCATTTTGTTGAAAAACCACAGCAGTTAAGGAACCTTAAATGTTATGACTCAGCAATCATTAGATTCAACAGTAAATCTTGTTGATCACCACAACCAAAATAGGATTACAAAGTATTTTGCTCTTTGGTCTTCCAACAGTCAGCAGCCCAAGGCCTTCCAGAAGTGCTTTCCTTTCTGTTTAATAGTTCCTGAATTAGGGCCTCAACACATCTGCAACTGTGTCCTTTCTTTGTAGGTGCTGTATAGATCCTTGTACTGGAAAATCTTTCTTGAAGCTGCACTTTCTGAGCCACAAAACCCTTCAATATCACAAATGCTCAATGGCTTGGAGAGTCAGGGCACTTTTATTTGAATTGCTCCCGTAGCAGCCTTGTGCTGACCATCCTTGCCTGAAAGTTTGGATGTAAGCCTTAATATCAGTGGGTAAAGACAGAGAAATCTGCCCGGTTTAATGATCTGCAGCAATATAATCTCACTGAGGGAAATACTGACCTCCTCCTCCTCCTAATCTCCAGTACATGTTGAGGTAGAAAGGCTGAGTTTCTTTCATAAATTGCCTGAAGCTTAAAATCATGGGAAGCCTGTCACCCATGATTGAATAGCAATGTAAAACTGCTTCAGGAATAACTACTTGGAAAACTTATGTAGGTAACAAGGTTGCATTACACCTCACGTTTCTCGTATTGGCTGTAGACAGAGCCTGCTTTCAGATACATCACAATTGTCATGTCATGCTCCTAAAAAAAAATCTAGGGTTTGTTTTTTAAACAAAGCAGTAATGGGAATCGTGCCAGTTATATGGAGTTACTTCTTTCTGTCAGTACTTTTATTTGTAATGTTTATTTTTAAAGTAATTTTGATTTTTTTCTTTTATTCTAAACCACTTTTTATTCCCCCCACCAGTGCAAGTATTGTAATTTAATAAATGTAGTGATGGAAGCCTTTCTGGTTTGAAATAACCTTTTTAAGAAACTAATGCAAAGGAAGGACAAAAAGGGAATATGTAACCGTTCTGGAATAGTATTATCACCCCTGAATGATTGCTAAGTAATGCACTCTGAGACAGCAGAAATGTAGAAGTGACTGAGTTAAAATCAGTGCCCCTTTTGTGCCTGTTTTTTGTTAGTAGGACACCCAGCTTGGATGGAGTTGTGATTTCACATTAAGAGGACATGACTAAGCTGCTAAAAGGCTTCTCAGTATTCTGAATCATATCCCCTGTAATGCACTGAGTCCCAGCCAACCCCAAACGCAAATTTGATGAAGATTCAAGAATCAGTTGATGAGCGTTCAGAGGCATAAGCTATTCACCAACCCTGTAAACATTTATCAGGCTTCACCCTAAACACACCAGGGTCTGCTTTACCACATGTGTAAGGGAGCAGCAGAACCAAAAGTCAGAGGGGAACCTAAAGAAAGATGGTTTACAACTTCATGGTTTTTATGGGTAAATTACTTTATAAAAGCCAGGCTGATGTTATTTATTTTGCACCTGACACCACAGACCTTCCAAAATGCAACAGCTATGTATTAAGACTTGAATTAGAAAAAGGTAGTAGATAGTGAGACGTCTATTAAATAGCTACCAAGACTGCTTTAGGGAACTTACCCGAGATCAGACACTGCTTTTCTTAATCACCAGTTAAAACCTCTCTGTAGTTTGTTGATATCCATAAGTCCAAACTGATACCTGTTTCTATCTATTTGCATCAGATATGAGGCCAACAAACAAACAAACTCCAGGGTTTCCATACATCTTGATTCCAGTTTGGATTGGCAACTGTTTTTAAAAGCAGAATCCCCAAAGGAAAACAGGGCACCACAGACATCTAAAGTGGGAACTGCCTGGAGGATGGACAGTAGTTAATGGCAGGTTGGGTCATTACAGAAGCAGATGTCACTTTGACATTGTTCTGACTCACTTGGTGCCTTGGTGCCAGCTGCCTTTGCAAGCCCAAAGGCCAAGACTTGCTTCATTACCATAGAGGGAGTTTCAGGTATCTAATTAGCAGGTGCTGTGTTGGCCTGGTAACCACTGAAGTACTAAATTAAGAATCAGTAGAAAATTGAATTATTCAGATGTATAATGATGACAAGCATTGCTTTTCTCACCTGTCAATTGCAATCTGTTCCACTGGCAAATCCAAAGTTCGCTGGCAGAAGAGCACAACCCTTGCTGTAAACTCCTGTTAGTTGACATTGCAGGAACTTTTTGGAAAGGGCACCAAACAGAGGAGTCTACCCCTCGTTTGTTTTCCATGCCACCCCAGTGTGTGTATTAGTAGCAATGTACTAATTGCAGTTCCCAAGAACAGGCTTATGCTGTGCTATTTCATCTCCCTGTTAACACTTTCATGCTCTGGTTATTTGCTGCTTAACGATTTTGGTGATAGGAACTGGTGAGTGCTCAGCCTGTTGAGGCTGTTCAGATCAACACTTCCATATTTACTGAGATATTTATTGAGATATCCTTCATCAATGAAGCACAAAGGTGGCATTCTGCCCCACCTTGATTTCTGGGTGCTGCATGAAGAAAATGAGAGCTATATGTAAAGCGTGCAGAGTAGCATGGTCCTAGCAGGGGTGTTCTATGCAATTTCTCTTTACATTGAGGTTTATCCATTTGTGATAATTTTTGTTGCTTTGTATCAATGCTCAGGCAAACAGAGGCATCAGAAAAGAGACTGGTAAAGCAGTGGGTGCTGCCTGTCACATGTGATTGTCAGCTCATGGGATTCTGCTGCTGGGCTGTTCCCTGGTGTGCACACAGTGGCAGTGGCTGCAGGTGGCACAAGCACAAGCCAAATGGCATTCCCTTGCAGTGGTGGGAGGCTCAACAGGGTTCAGCATTTGTGCTGGCAGCAGATTATACCATGTAGTGTGAGAGTGTTGCCCTGCTTGAGGGTAGGAAGGGATCTGGACAGGCTGGATCCATGGGCCCAGGCCAGTGGTCTGAGGGTCTGCAAGGCCAAGGGCCCGGTCCTGCCTTGGGTCACACCAACCCCCTGCAGCTCCAGGCTGGGGCAGAGGGGCTGGAAAGCTGGGAAAGGCCCTGGGGCTGCTGGGGACAGCGGCTGGACATGAGCCCAGGGGTGCCCAGGGGGGCAGGAGGCCGATGGCACCTGGGCTGTGCCAGCCATGGGGTGGCAGCAGGGCCAGGGCAGTGACTGTCCCCTGTGCTGGGCACTGCTGGGCCAACCTCAGATCCTGGGGCAGCTCTGGGAACCTCAGGGCAAGAAAGACATTGAGGGGCTGGAGCGTGTCCAGAGAAGGGAACGGAGCTGGGGAAGGGGCTGGAGCAGCAGGAGCAGCTGAGGGAGCTGGGAAAGGGGCTCAGCCTGGAGAAAAGGAGGCTCAGGGGGAACCTTCTGGCTCTGCACAACTCCCTGACAGGAGGGGGCAGCCGGGGGGGGTCGGGCTCTGCTCCCAGGGAACAGGGACAGGACAAGAGGAAACGGCCTCAAGCTGTGCCAGGGGAGGTTTAGATTGAATATTAGGGACAGTTTCTTCAGCAAAAAGGTTGTCAAGCCATGGAACAGCCTCACCAGGGCAGTGTTTGAGTCATCAGCCCTGGAGGGATTTGAAAGACGTGTGGGTGTTGTGCTTAGGGACATGGTTTAGTGGTGGACTTGACAGTGATGGGGTAACAGTTGGGCTTGATGATCTTAAAAGTCTTTTCCAACCTAAATGATTCTATGATTCTAACAGAAAGCTCATCTCTATTTTTTGAAAGACTGACTCTGTTTCCATTGGGTCAGTTTTGGGATTTAGTGCTTCTAATGATCCATGTTTTCTTCCTTCAGGGAGGGAAAATTGGATTGAAATCAAACTCAGATTAAAGTAAACACTCTGAGTAATAAACTGAATTGCTCTAGCCCATAGTGTGAATGTTTTGCTGTAGTTCTGACAACAACTTGTTGGAAAATGAAAGAAGGATTTGGAACTGGTTCACATAGTAGATACCTAACGCTGAAAAGGATCTCAGGTACTCTTGTGCAAATAATTACACTTAGATGATTAAAATCCTAGTAATGAGCTCAGTACAGACAGCTCTGTGTGTATAAACAGATGAATTTTTTGTGTATACATAGATGAATGTACAGATGTGAGGCAGGGCCTTGTGCTTTCTTCTTCAAAATTTGCAGATGGGGGAAAAAACATTCTGCAACTTTAGTCAAAATTTCCCTGGGGAAATTATTTTCCAGAGCAAATAGTATCTACACGAGCTTGTGCACAACAGTCAATAACCTTTTGCCAAAGGACAGGGAAAGCAGTGAGACACTGGAAGGTTTCTGTGGCTCTGCCTGGGTTCAGTCCACAGCCTGCACTACCTCTTTGCCCATTAAAATTTTTCTCTTCACTTTTCCTGAAGTCTGATAGTGTTGGGTGTGCTCAGGACTTTGTGCAAGTTACAGGCAGTTTGTCAAAGAGAAAATGCTGTTGTTTCTACCTGCTCAGAGCCCAAGCAGAGCACAATATCCCTTTTACATAACTTTTACACAGAGGATGAGGCTTTTTACAGGACTGCTGTGCCTGGCAGCAAAGTTGGCTTTAGAGTTGAAGGAAAAGCACTTGTGATCTGCAGGACACAAATCCCTTGGAGAGAAGCTGTTTTCAATAATTCAAGAGGCATTTGTTACACTGAGCTAGGGGAATGTGGGCACAAAGTTTGCAGGGATGTGAGGGAAATCTCTCATGGCTCGGAGGTTTGGTTTTGACTGGATGTGGACCTCAACCTTGCTGCACAGATTCCATCAAAGTCCCTGCTGCTCACAGGTGGGACCTGCTTTGCTTTAGTTTTGGGTTCTTGGGGGAAGTCTTTCCCTACTGTGGTCCTTTCTAGTCTCAATTTATTCATGTAAGGCTGAAACTAATTATACTCCATAAATAAACTTAGCACAGCATCTCTTTTAGGATTAACTTTTTAATCTCCTTTTTCTTTAGCCATCGGTTTCTACAGGGGAAACATAGAAGTAGAGTTTCTGTTCCTAACTTATTATATTCACACCTATATTTATAATAATAATCTCTCAGAGTGAGGAAATAGATTCTACTCAAGGTCACGAAAACAAAGCTGGAGTTTCAGAAATTTAATAAATGGAAACATCAGATATATTTTGAAAGGTTAAGATGCCTTCTTTATAATTTGCTTTTTCTTACAGGAAGACTCATATTTAGATGAGATCTACCATGAAATAAAGGAGTCTACTTGTCAAAAAAATTACTATTGGTAGTCAGACTCGTATACATAGATATGAAATATGATGTTTAATCAACATGAATTTTAATTTTAACCCTTAACATGTGGCTTAAGAAAAACGTAAACAAAACCTCAGGTCATTCCAGGTCCTGGCTTACTCTGAATTTGTCTCAAAGCAGTGCTCTTAGTTCTACTGAAACTTG
Organism: Dicrurus megarhynchus; assembly: GCA_013399195.1. Lineage (NCBI taxonomy): Eukaryota > Metazoa > Chordata > Aves > Passeriformes > Dicruridae > Dicrurus > Dicrurus megarhynchus. Next base: position 196,190 of record VXAD01003125.1, read on the forward strand.
TTACACAACCTTCTTAAAGAAGGTCTTTGTTCCTTTTCAGTTTTGGAATCAGCATTTGACTGGGATAGAGCAACAAATGACCCAGTCAAAATGGAAGTGGATTTCGGGTTTTTATGTAAAAGCAAGGGATGAGGACATTGTGATGGCTTTTATAAATACAAAGAAAATGCAATTCACATCAGCTGAGCAGATGCTAAGAACAAGGCTTTAATGACAAGAAATTGTTTCTGTTTGAGGCCACTGTGCTTGCATAAACTGAGGGCCAAGCCCAGAAGGTCTAATTTTGTTTCTTTGCTATTTAATTAGAAAGAAATTATTTCTTCAGTACTCTCCATTCTAGCAAAAGCTGTTATACTAGAAATGGTAAGAGAGATGTGCACTTGAGTCCATCTTGTTGCTGTTACTAGCAGCACATCCTGCTCTAAATGTATTTGCTGCTATGCTGCAGTTTGATCCAGAAGTTATTTTACAGCTCCGTATTATATATGAATAAAAAACAGTTTACTGTATACAGCCTTAAACTGACTCCTCAGGTGCCCAAAAGTGCCAAGAGAACAAAGCACTGATATTGCCCTGGTTTTGAATTTTCAATGATTACTTCATTATGAAATTGTTAAAATGTAGGTTGCTTTGGTTTTGTTTTACCATACTCTTGTGAGAGTTTTAAAACACCCAAAACTAGAAATAGAAATGGTATTTGTGCAGCCACCCTACACTGTCTGTATTTTGGATCCACGTGACAGGTTATGGAATCTTAATTTCATTATAAAAAACCTCTTTGCCAGTATCTTGCATTTTCGTGGCACTTCCACACTGGAAAGTAAAGTTTGTGAAGTTTAAGGAATTCAAGCTTGGTAGAAGTCAAACTATAGTCAAGGAGAATTGCAACTTCTTTATGCACTAAAAAAAAAAAAATTCATTACTGTCTATGAAATCTTCACCTACCACACCCCCTTAATGGAAAATCTGCAGCAGTGGAGATGCTGTCCCAAAGTGAAGCCCAGCTCACTCTGACCAAAAAAAAAAAAAAAAGGCATGAAGTAAGTTCATGTTTTGACATTCCTGTGAAACAATTTTAGGGACAAATTTCATGCAGATTCTGGGGAGAGGTGTGTGTTATGTTTAGAAAGTTGCATTCAGCAAAAAATGGGTTTAAACATTAAAAGAAAGAATATATGGAACAGCCAAAACCACGTACGCCAAATGTGAAAATAGAGAAACATTCCAGTTTTGGTAAACCACTCTCCTGTAAAAGCAGTTGGAAAGGCAATAAATGAGTTGCAATCACTCCCCTTGATGTTCATTTTCACTCTAATGAAGTTTGATTATTTTTTTTCCCAGACTCTGGTAGAGCAAAATTACCCTTAATGCTCAACCAGCGAGTGAACTGAGTGCTACTTGTAATTACATCACCTCGGCAATGCAGAAGGATTCTGCACAAGACTGATTTTGCATTTTAAATGGATTTTTCTACGGGAAAAATCACTCCTTATCAAAAAATATGTTGAGGAAAATTCTGTATAGCTGCCTTGGGTGTAATGAGCACTTGAGCCAGGTTCGCATTCAGCTCTGGCATTGCTTCAGTGTGTGACTTGGAAGAGTTGTTTGGCCTCTTTATCATTTGACTTTTTGAAAAGCGAAAGGATCAAATTCATGTGCTGGGGGCTCAGAAAGCAAATCAAGATTTTTCTCTAAAATGTGGCAGTGCCTGGCAGCCTATACCATGCTACTGGGACTTGTTTTACAAAGAAGTAACAACATTTACAGAGCAGGTTTTAGTTCCTAGAAAATTAAAGCCTTTAAAGCTGTCCCTGTCTCTACCATCTTTTGAAAATCGTGTTCCATACAGCTCCTTCTCATATTTGCAATCCACAATCTCTAAATGAACATTTTTGTCGCCGCAGGTCATGTAAAATTCACTGCTGGTAGTTGAGGCTTTCATCTTCAGAAATAGCTTGCAAAGGTGTATGGTGAAAAAGTCACACAAATAATTTCGCAGTTTTCTTCAGTTTGCTTGCAGAATACATCTAGAATTGAGTTTTAAAAAATTACAGTTGGCATAGTTTGCAGCAAAAATTTTGGTGGAAAAAAATATCTTGAAATCCCAAGCAAAACATCTCAAAGAGTTGTGCATGGGGTTTCTCACGGAAACAAGAATGTTGTGGGGTGCTTTACAGAGCAAAAGCTCACAGGTGTTCAGGGTAAGAGGTGTTTTTAAAGGCAGGTGTTTCTTCCTCCAGTAATTATGCACTAATTACAAACTGGTTCCTTCTGTGATGTCAGTCTAGAAGATTTATTCTGAGCCAGCACAGAAAAAAGGAATCAGAATTTGTCCATAACACGTACTTAGAAAAATGAATCTTGAGGTGATTTTGGCTGAAGTCTGTTAAGGAGTGAAAAGGAAGAAACTGTGGCTGGTGTCGATGGCCTTCATTCACACTCTAAAATACAGAGTAGTTGATGATGTCTATTTTCAGCAGAAACCTATAGATTTTTAAGTCCATATAATTTTCCTGCCTTTAGTGGAAGCAGTTCACTCAAACCCATATTCTCCCAGTCCTGCTACCCATAAGGAATGAAGAGGGACTTAACCTCTTAGAAATAATTGCAGTTGTTATGCTCCAGTATTTACCTGAATTCCCTGAAATGCAATAATCTCTGTCAGTCTTAAAAATAAAAACCTTTACAAGTTTTCTCCACTTTAAAATAAAGTGGCTTTGCTAGGCATATAGCATTGAGTGTTGTAGGAGTACAGCAAATACTGGTACCGCCAAATCCCAGATGTTCACGTTTTCCTTTGAGAAATCTGTGAAATGAAATAAAAAAAGTAATTACTTCAAGTTGCACAACTTTCAAAGCTTGATCTCATGCTATGATTTTGTGACAGCTGTGAACACTCAGAGGAGATCCTCTCCTCTCTGATACTGTGCCATCTTGTGAGTTTTGAGTGAATTTTAACAGGAGGTGAAGAAACAGGGTGGGATTGGAACAGCATCCCCTCTGAAGGTGAATGGCAGCCCTCCAGCTGCCTGCAGTTGGAATGGAAAGTTTAGAGAGGTTTTGCATAAAGCACAGAGTGCAGGGATGCTGTGGAGGATTGCTGGGGGCTCACAGGGACCTGAGAGCCACCACATTTTTTTCTCGTTTCCCTCTATTTTTCTTTGTTCAGAGGTAAGGTTACCTTTGTCCCTTTACATGAAATTGTTTCTTGGATAAAAACGTACACTTTGAGCTTTCCCAACAATAGAGGCTTGCATCTGTGATCGTTTTAGGTGTGTGATACTGTAAATAGCCAAAGAGTTGGAAAAAATAAATGTTGCATTTCTGTACTGCTCCAGTTCCCTTAACGAGTACCTGTGCAGGGAGAGACTCAATTTTCAGCTGAGCTCAGGCATTTAGGAGCTCTGTTTTCAAGACCTGGATAAATAACTGGGGTTTTTAATGATGGAGTTGATAGGAAGGGAGAGTCTTTAGGCTACACTCTGCTGCTATTGTGCTTTACAAAGAAACTCAGTTATGAGGTGACTTTACCAACACCGGATAGAGAACAAGTCTTGTTAATGTTACACGGGAAATACAGTCCTGCATAACATGTTTAACCTACAGTTAATTTTGCAAATGAAAGAGGATGTATGATTTGATACTAACCAATTGAGATTTTAAATGAGATAAATAATTATAATTATGTGAAAATCTCCTTAAACATTTCCTGAACACGTCCCAGTACATATTATATAAATGCAAAAATCCTTCAGTCACTGAGACAAGTAGTGATACGACACTTCACACACCATAAAATATTACCCTGACCTACATGCTTTGAATGTGAGCTTTATTCATAAAAACTGAGATTTCTGTTTACTGGAGCTGACCTTGAGTCAGCATTTTGCCTGTTTTCAGAGCTGAGATTATGAACTGGAAGTACTTGGCCAAGTCTGCTAGTCTTTTATTGCCACTTCATGTCATACTGCAAGCTATAGTTGGAAAGAATGTATTGCAATAATTTTTCTTAATGTACTGTTCAATGGTTTCACAGAACTTTCCTTTTCTCTGACCACTCTGTTATTCCTTATGATAGAAAAATATTGAGTCCACAAACAAACCAGGAGAGAGTTTAAACATAAAGAGGATTTATCCAGGTGTGAGCACTGGTGCTACAAAGAGCTGTAGAATGAGTCTGTGCCCTCATGTCAGGGAAATGCTTCCTGACAGCCTCAGATTCCCACCTTTGGCACGTCAACCTCTGACCTTCAGAACATGGTGCTGGCTGCAGAGCTGGCTTCCTTAGGGTCATTCTACACTAGGGTGCCCTTCCAAGTACAGTAGAAATGATTTCTTCTGTGTGAAGAAATTCTGCCTGGTTGTGCAGCCCTGCTCCACTAGAGGATCACGCTGCTTCTGGAGCAAAATGGGCTGCAGCTGCTGAGGAGTGTGACAAGAGCTCCAAATTATCACCTTCTCCTCAGATCACCAGGGAAAATGTTCACTCCTAGCATTTCAGAGTTGTGCTACTGGGAACCCTGCTTCTGAAAGGAAAAGAAGTTTGAGGGATTTTTCTTCTTTTCACAAATCGACATTTATGAAATAATAACACTTTTGTCTGCAAGCTTTTGTAGTGCTCAGCTTGAATGCTGAACCTTTCAATGACATGAGGTTTCTTTCCATGGCTTAAAGACCTAAAACCTCGGTTTGGTGTGCCAACCTCAAGGCAAATTCATGCCATATGGGAATTGAGTCATAATGGTAAAACCATTCAAGGTTTTGCCCAAATTTTAGCTGTGTCACGTCTGTCTGAATCAGGGTCTTAGGAATAAGGATGAAAACTGAAGCAAGTACAGATTTCTGCAGTGCTTCATCAATCCTCTGAGATAACTGCCTTTTAAAATCCCACCTCTGTGAGATTTGTACTTGCTTCTGTAGCTTCTTTTGGATCATGTCAAGTGAAATGGTACTGGGACTGTTTTGTTTTATTTTGCCACGTTCTACCTGTAAAATGTAGAGACTGAGCTAGGAAAATAACAAAGCCATTGTATTTTTAGTCTTATCACTGACAGTTCTTTTGCTAAAAACTTGATGTGGATAATACAACTTAGAATGGAGAAATTAGTATTATCAGTGCAAGGTTTTCAAACTAAAGTCTGACACATTAATTACACTTGATAAATGGTCTGGTCTGAACATAAAATCTTCAACAATGGTATCCAGCAACCCATTTACAAATAATGAGCACAGTCAGTTAAACTCTGGTTATAAATGAGTGTTTCATTATGTTTTCCTCACCCTGAAGGTGTTTTTCTGAGCCTCAGTGCTGTCTGACAAGCACAAATGTGCTAGAAGAAAACCCCTCTGACTTGGAAATCGGAGATATTCTCTTCCATTCTCTCTCCCTTATGAACTTACTCTCCTATCTACCTAATGGATATTCTGTGATATTTTAATAGCTGCTTTTTTGTTTTCCCATCATCTCTTGATGTTTGTGTAAGTCTGGAGTCTGGAACACACTGTAAGGGACAGTCGTTTCTTCTAAATATATTAATAATGTTGTGAAAAGCAAAGAATGTAATTGTACAGTGCCCATAGGATAGGGACAGTCTATCAGTGATTACACATGCTTTTTTTTTTATCATATACAGTTCTTCTGAGTAGACACTTAATTTTGAGGGTTTGGTGGGGGCTTTTTCCCATTTTTCCCATTTTTTTTTTCTTCCTGAATTCACACTTACTGTCTTGGCCTTTATGTTCAGAGAAATAAAAAAGCAAATTTTTTGCTTTTCTTTTATAGTTTGCTGTTCTTACTGTAGAAAAATCATACTCTTAATACACTTATTGCTGTAAAATACAAAGTGTTTATAGGGCAAATATATCCTCTGCTGGTTAGGTGGGATAATGTGCAATTGACCTTCCCTGGATTTTTGAATTGGCACTGAACACTGGAAATACTTACAGTTATTCTTTCATTTTCACTGCTTTGTGGCTGCACTGTGCGTGTTTTTCCTGGTGATGGCATAGATTTAACAATGCTTTTACTGAATGTTTTGTCACAGTGCTCTGGCACCACCAGGTCCCAGGGATTCCCAGTGCTGGATGTTTTCTGCATCACTAGAAAGCACGTCCCTAAAAAGGTCTTCAATATTAAACAGTTTCTTAGTGAGAAGAGACTTGTGACCTGTCTTTAAAAAAGCATGAGTGTCCTCTGGCATGAATTTTCTGCTCATCTGCTAATTCAGAAAACTCGTTTAATGCATCAACACAAAGCTTGTCATTCTGTGGCAATATCTACAGGGGTAGCTCATAACTTCAAAGGTGGGCACAACGCTGCAGTGGTACCTGACACTTGGGAACTTGGAAAGTCTGTGGGGACGGAGTGAACAGAAGAGAAAGGCCACGGGCACCTGCTCTGTCTGAAAAGCCCCTCCATAAATGGCACCAGCACTGCTGGGGGCAGCAGGACAATCTGTGATCAGCATGAAGAAAAAAATCCAGAAATCCACAGTGAAAATGCAGGATTTATTATTTATTTATGAAAAGCACTCACAAGTTTGGGGAAGAGTAGCAACCAGCAGAACCATCCTCGAGGGAACAAAAGTTTGCATTGGGTGCTTGGCAGCAGAGCTTGCAGGCCACAGGAGGAGAGTGAACTAAGGGTGCTCTCCCACCTGGACCTAAGGGGTTTCCTGCCAGGAGCTTGGGAATGCTTACTGGTGGATTTAAGGAGGAGCAGTTCTGCTCTCTGCCCTTGTTTCTGGTGGAAGATCAGCACTCACAGACTTGTTCTGCCTGTGTTTGTAGCATGAGTAACTCGGGAGTGACTCTCTTCTTTAATGCTGCTTCTCAACACACTTAAGCTTTGCACAAGGACAGGCTGCTGGGTGAGACTGATCTGATCCAGCCTGAAAATTCCCATCTTTGCATTGGTATGGATTTATCAGCCATATGAGAACTTAACCTGAATGACATATGGAAATGTGCTGGGCAGAAAATCCAATTAAATTCAATAGATTCTCCCAAACTCCTCAACTTCTACTGTCTAGCGATCCTTCTGAAACTTCTCATTCTGATTTTTATTATATTTTCTAGTGATTTTAATCATTTATTTTAAACACAATTTTCCCTCCACTTAGAGTTCCCTTAAAAGCTTTGGGCTTGTTGACCCTCTCAGATATTTCCCTCCAAACCTCTCACTTACAGTTCTGCTCAGCTAACTGCGGAATCATAGCTTGGACCTGTGAAAGGATTTTGGTCTGTTTGAATCCACAGACAGGGATGGTATTTTCTCCTCAGTAAACTCAGTTCCAGGGAGAACATCATTTTTCTGGCAAACATCTTTTGATCCCTGCTTAGGATTAATTCATGTTCATGTGTCAGGCATGTAAAAAACACAAATCAGTACAGTGCATCATCCCTGTGTTTTCCTTCCAGGTACACCTCCTCCTGTTTATGCTCCCCAGTTCTTTCCTGGGATAATCTTTGTTTTCCTACTTAATGATTTCCACAAATTGCTTTACCCTCCTTCAGTCATGCCCTTTCCTATTTTATACCTACGTACACCCACCTTGCATTGCTAACCCGTATGACCCAAGAAGTTCAAGAAGAGTAAATGTGAATAAGCACCTTTTTATTTGTAATGAGTATAGGATATTCTGCAGAATGACATTTTATATTGACAATGAATGGTTTGTGGGGTCAGGCAGGTTGGCCACACCTGATTTAAGTACTGGAAATTGTACAACATCATGGTTTGCTAAGTCTAAATTGGAGGTTTTCACCTTGGACACTGAAAAAAATGAAGTTCTCAGTAATTCATTTGCAACATTTAGGTGCAAAGAGAATTTTCATTAAAAATAACTATTTACCTTGGTGGAGGAGAGTCTTCAGTGGAAAACTTTCATCCTAACCATAGCGTTTTACTGAATGTTTAAAGAAAGGAATACTTTTTGTTGTCTTCAGTTTCATTTATCTGTGAATTACATGCATGGTCAAAAAGCAGCTGCTGCAGGAGCAAATGATGAGTGTCATTCCTTCCACGACATCAATTCTGACAGTTGGGTGTGGGAGGAAGATGCATTGTCTGTTTTCCTTTGCTCGTTAGCTTCCTTTCATAAATAAGGAATGAGGAGCAGCCTTCCTTCTTTTGATGTATAAGACATTTCTGAAAGTGTGTGTATTTGTCTCTTTTTATTGCCCTACTATAATGGCAAAGTCACACTCAAAAGCAAAACTAGGGGACAAGTACACGGGCCACATGTATGCTAGTTTTTCTTTCATTTAGATGGCAAACAACTCATAAATCCTTAACCACCCCTGCAGTAACTACAACCTACTGTTGTTTGCAATGAAAAATAAGAGTCTCTCTGCCAGTGTACCCTACTATCACAACAACTTCTCCCCTATTTTTTTCCAAGCCACAAAAATGTCTGTACAGTACGAGGGAGACTTTCTGAGGCAGATATTATGCTGAAGTGCCCATCCTCCACCAAAAACCATCATAAATTGAAAATGTATGGCCTGTCCAGTCCTTTATGTACTCTAATAAAACTGCCTTTGGGTTTTATTGATGTAAACAATCATTCAGAGATCTCTGCATAACAAATCAGTGACTGATTGATAAGAGAGTTTCCTAGAAAGGGGCTTTGACAATGCAGGAAACTAAGAATGTTTCCTCGAAATTGTGGCTATGCAATCTCAAAATGTAAAATTATTTAGATGAGATGGTCGAGTGCACCCTCAGTCATTTCTCAGATGACACCCAGCTGGGTGGGAGTGTGGATCTGCTGGAGGGCAGGAAGGCTCTGCAGAGGGATCTGGGCAGGCTGGATCCATGGGCCCAGGCCAGTGGTCTGAGGGTCTGCAAGGCCAAGGGCCCGATCCTGCCTTGGGTCACACCAACCCCCTGCAGCTCCAGGCTGGGGCAGAGGGGCTGGAAAGCTGGGAAAGGCCCTGGGGCTGCTGGGGACAGCGGCTGGACATGAGCCCAGGGGTGCCCAGGGGGGCAGGAGGCCGATGGCACCTGGGCTGTGCCAGCCATGGGGTGGCAGCAGGGCCAGGGCAGTGACTGTCCCCTGTGCTGGGCACTGCTGGGCCACACCTCAGATCCTGGGGCAGCTCTGGGAACCTCAGGGCAAGAAAGACATTGAGGGGCTGGAGCGTGTCCAGAGAAGGGAACGGAGCTGGGGAAGGGGCTGGAGCAGCAGGAGCAGCTGAGGGAGCTGGGAAAGGGGCTCAGCCTGGAGAAAAGGAGGCTCAGGGGGAACCTTCTGGCTCTGCACAACTCCCTGACAGGAGGGGGCAGCCGGGGGGGGTCGGGCTCTGCTCCCAGGGAACAAGGGACAGGACAAGAGGAAACGGCCTCAAGCTGTGCCAGGGGAGGTTCAGGTTGGACATCAGAAGGAATTTCTTCATGGAAAGGGTGGTCAGGCTGCCCAGGGAGGTGGTGAAGTTCCATCTCTGGAGATGTTCAAGGAATGCCTGGACATGGCACTCACTGCTGTGGTCTGGTTTACAAGGTGGGGATTGGTCACAGGTTGGACTCTGCGATCTTGGAGGTCTTTTCCAACCTAAATAATCCTATGGTTCTATTTAAATACACACGGTTCTGCATCACTCCATGCTTAGAAAATATTCTTCACCTTTCAAGTTCCACCTTCCTGTGAAGTTTAAAGCAGAACTGTCTGATCTGATCTAGAACCTGAATAGCTGTAGCTGAAGAATCCATTGTGTTGCTCGGTTTTCAGTCCCTGCTCTCAGAGCTGCACACCAGAAACGCTCTCAGGACAGGGAAGCTGCCTTGACCAGCTCTGGTGTGTGTGCTAGAGCCTGCCTGTCTGTGTGGTCCCCTTGCATTATGGCAATGACAGTGTGCCTGTCACAAAATGTCAAGTACTTTTATAACCCTTTTCAGAACTGTACATGAAGTAAAAGAAGTGCGGAAGATAGGTCCTCATTCTGTCAAATGAACAAAGCCACTTAGAAGGTTTTTTTTGTACTTTAGTTTAATTCACTTTTCCCCACCTCGTCAGAAAGTTTTGGTAGTTGACTCTCAGAAAGAAAAGAAATGGAATGGCAGGTGGAGAGGACAGCAGAGTTTGCCTAGCAGTGAACAGGATGCCATAAAGTCAATTAAATTATGAAGTCAATTAAATCTCCCCCTGTAGCCTAAGCTGGCCAGCCCTGAGTGAGCAGAGGAAAGAGCCTTCTGAACCAGTACTGTCTCCAGAGATCAGAGAGTGACTGCAGGCACAATTTTAAGCCACTAATTTAATTGCTGGAGTGATGAATCAATCTGAAATCCCCTCTGCTCAAGGGAAAAGGGCTGATCTTACTGAGTCCACACAATATTTCTTTGGTTTGCTGTGGAGGGACTGTTTCTCTGCTGAAGTCAAGTCATAGCCCAGTAGTTCACCTTACCAAGCAAAGATACTGCAAATAACAATTCTTATATCTTAAAAATTAAATATTGTCAACTAAAACTTTGATATTTTCACTTGGCAGTCCTGTCCTGTCCTTCTACTGCAAAGACAGAGGGGTTACATAGCAAAGCCATTGCAGGCCAAGATGAGTTTATTGTTTGGGGCTCTTTATTTGAGAGGTGCTGTGATGTAGCAGAAGAAGGACGGTTCTTCTCTAGATGTAACTGCAGAGAATAACAACTGCTACAGAGTTGCTAACACCTCAAATGTTCTTAGAAAAGAAGAGACTAAAACAAAGAATTATAAAAAAAAGTTGAACGTGATAACTTATATCAATTATGAAAATTGACTGGTTTTTATATAACTCTTTTTTTATATAACCATTTCTTCTTGGCAGAAAAATGAAGAAGGCATTGACTTCTCCTTCCAGTTTTACCTTCTCAGTTTAACTGAATATTTGTATCAGATTTGGACATTTTTTATTTCTTTTTATAGAGCAAAACATTTTATTTCTGGGTTAATTTAAACAATTGTTGTTTGCAATGTTTTACTCAAAGTGTTTCAGTTAAACTGAAAGAGGATTTCAGGAGAGAAGGAAGAATGTTTTTTGACTCATTTATTTGGCATGAGCTGATTTTTTTACAGTATTTTTTCCTTTTATTTCTTTCCCCATTACTCAGTGTTTCCCATTCATCATGTCTCTCCTGTCTGTGCTCCCTCTCTCTCCTTCCTTTATTATAGTGCTATGAAGCTTTTCTTCCTCAAAAACCTAGAAAAAATTGTCAAGTTGCTCTTCTCATCTTCTCTCTGTGTCACACAGAGTAGTCATTTTGTATCCTCACAGATTACACTTTTTGGGTTTCTCAGCATCCTCAGCCATGAGAATGTGGTAGCTCACTGTCACCACCTCGTGACACCAAACCTATGTTGTCTAATCAATATATTCCCCAGGAAAATCCTGTCCCTTTTTGCACCTAGCAGCCACATTTCAGCTGCAGCAGTTCTTGGAAAATGAATGCCTCACAAAATGAATATTCAAAGCATCTGCTGGCTTTTGACAGCTTCTGAAAATTATTTTCTTCAGCTTGAGCTCTTTTTGTGCTTTACTTCCTCTTCCATAAATTACGGTGTGGAAAAGAAGGAGGGGACAAAGAAAAGTGAACAAAGCAGACTGAAATAAGCACACAAAATCTCTTTTCAATAAAGTCAGGCTTTTGTCCAACAAGAAAAGAAACAAAGGAAAAAAATACATGGAAAGGGGCTTTTGAAAGGGGATTTCTCTGAGTGGTGTGAGACTGGGGAAAGAATAAACTAATCTAAACTCACCTATACCTTTCTAAATACCCTTTATTTTTGCTGACACGGGCTCGTTCGCAGTTGCCAGCTTCGAGAGTGACAGCTCGTTATTTCAAGCCTTAGGGTGTTCTCTCTGCCTCCTCAAACCACGCTGAGGTGCTGCCAGGGAGGTGTGGTGGCAGGGGCATCTCCTTGTCTACTGTGCCAACCAGGATCCGAGAAGAAACAGAATTCCACTATCTATGGGAGGGATCCAGAAATGGGGGAGGGAGTGGTCAGCAGGCAGTGTTACCACCCTGAGCCCCCTGCCAGTTGTGCACTGGGGGGGTGAAGATTTCCCCATCACTTTGCAAACAGGATCTGTTGTTACCTTCTGTTGGGAGGAAGAAAATTGTAGTGACAAATGGTAATGTTGTTGACTCCCTGGTAAGGAACTGGAAGCTTTATTACTCCACAGTCAAACAAACAACTTCCTTTGCATGTAATGAATAGCTTCAGCTCCAAGTCAAATAATTGCAGATAAACCCTGCTTAATATATCAAAGCTGAAAGCAATTAAAGTCCCCAAACTCCATCAGTTCTTTCTTCGTGACCTTTGCCGCACAAATTGCAAGAAGGAAAAATGATGTGGAAAAAATCTCATAATATATTGGATCATGATGCTTCGTGAACTCTGAATATTCATAATGAGAACACAATTTCTGGGATTGCTTTGAGACTGCAGCCTTATGTCACACCAAATTTCTAGTGTAAGGTGCATGTATTATTTTTTTTTTTAATTTATTTGCTCGGGATAGGGGAAACTATCAGGGAATTCTTTCACTTGATCTGAGAAAGACTCATTGAGGAACAACTGTGTGGATATACCAAGTTTTCTACCATTTCTAGCACCAAGAGACCTGTACCAGTGCTATCATTGAAGCAAATGTTTTCCCCAGAGACTAGTTAGAGAAAATATTAAAGTTTCAACAGTGTTTCGAAGAAGATTTGGATCTATTATTTTACTGCTTTTCTCATCCATGACTGTAATGGTTGGTTTTGCATCGATGGGTTTTCAGTGTAAATGAACAATTATATTTCGTGCCTCAGGCAACTTAATTTCTCATCACCACATTAAATACTAAAGGCTGTTTTTCTGCATCAGATACACAACATCTGTCAGCACTTGCCTAAAAACCTTTTCCTGCTGTGGATGTCAGAGTGGTGTCAGTCTGAGTTACCAGCAAGCTAAAATTTAGGATGTGGCTCTAACATTCCTGATAACACTTGCAATAAGGTAGGATATATAGGTTTTATGAGAAAAATCTGTGAAGTTTCCCACTTCAGGGAAAAGAAGACATAATTAAGAGTAGATAAATAACAGTATTAGCAGTGATTAAGGATCATACCCTTACTCAATGACACTTTGCTTCTTATCTCAAACAAGAATTCGGTTCAAGTGATAGTTTAGAATTAACTGCTGTCATCCTCTTCCTTCTGTAAGATGAATTCTAGTCGGTTTTCAAGGGGCTGTGGTCTCATTGTACAATTAATTTAATCTGGTGTGATTCCTTAATCACCTACTGTATGAAGGTGGATACAGAAAAGTGCATGTGTCCCTGAAAATATTACTCTTATAACCTGTGGTAGTTATCTAATGATTCTAGTGGAGGATGTGATGGCTGAGTATCTGAACAGGGGACAAGAGAGCTCTGATTTTGGTCACAAGAGAGACTGAGCTGTCTGCCTGACAATTCCAACTTCTCACTCTCTTCCTGGTGAGCTGTGTTCTTCAGCCTTTCATGTACTAATTGACTGAGGAATCAGAAAGTAAAAACACTTCCCAGTTGTCTGGTGGTTTTCCAAACAGTCTTCCAGTGTACATGGAGTGGAAATCCAAGGAATCCATGCTCTTTTCTTCCTGCCATTCCTGCCTGCTCTTCTTTGCCAGTGTAGTGTCACTTTTGCATCAGTCCTTCCTCTGTGTTGTGTGCCTGTGTCCTAAAGGCCTCGATTTCAAAGGCTGTCAAGTTTCCTCACAGCCTCGTGTTTGCATGCCCAGCTTGTCACTGGGATGAATGAGAAACCCTGAACAACAGGAGTGAAATGCAGAGAAACTCTGATACTTGTGTGGGCATTATTTTCTTCCCAGTTGATTCCTGCAGCAGCAGGTGCCGGGCATTTGTGTGACCATAAATCCCTGAGGAGAGATCATTAACAAAAGCTTCTCTAGGCTCTGCATATTGTTAGTGTAACTTAATGACTTCAAGGGCACATTATTATTTCACAGATGCCAACCTGATGATTTTTCTTCCCTCAGATTTCTATTCTATAAAATAAAACTTGAATCCAATGACGTCCTGTTCATAAAAAAGTATTAGGCTGTTGGTTAAGATAAGGAATATATTAATTGAATCAGTTCCACATGTTCCTAAGCTCCATTTTATTGGAACTGAAATGCTTCTCACCTTTGCTTTTTTGAGGTTTTTGGGCTGTCCTCTGCCTCCAAAAGGAAAAGAGAAGCCCCTTGGGGCTCTGAGAAAATGCTACCTAAGGGGCAAATAGAAAGTTAAGGAACAAAGTCTGAACTTTGGATTTCTGAATTAGCTGCTTATTCACTTCTGTAGCTAAGACTGAAAAACCTAACAGGGAGACCTGTGCTTTTGGAAAAAAAACCAACAGAGATACCTGTGTTTTCTGTCTAGGAACAAAGATCAATATGTTCAAAAGCCTCAGAAGAGTTGCTCAGTCAAACAGACTGCAATTATTTTTAATCCTCTTTGATCAGGAGAGAGGGCAAAGATGAGTCTTTTGGGGCATTTTTTGGACCCATCTTATTTCATCTAAATGTTGCCTGCAGTGAACTGCTTGTTAAATGTCAGACTTTAAGGTGAGAAAAAGATATTTCTAGAAGCAAGACTGGTGCTTAATGTAGGCAAATATTCCTACTATAAACCAGCTTTTCAAGGATAATAGTATTGATTCAGCCAGAAGCATTAGGGAATTAGTATCCAGTGACAACATCCAGTAAACCTGGCACTTGAAACACCAGGCACATGTAAGGAACTCACTTGGGAACCATCTCCATAGATAAATAGCTGTAAAATGAATGGTACTGGCTAGCAAATAAATATGAAGGTGTTATGATAAAGGCTTAAACTGTTTACAAACTATTCTCTGTAGGCTCCTATCCTAGTTCTCCATGGACATAAATCTCCTCACGAAGTATGCAGCCCACGTTTGCAGACTGATGCTGTTTGGGTGAAGCAGATGAAAGGGTGTAGCGGGTTCAGTTTGGGTAACCGGGCGGAAACACCAATTTTAGTGTAGTGGTTACGTTCAAATTGCCCATTACTTACTTATTTTCCTTCTGTGAGATAAGAACCAGGAGAAAAGCAAAGCAGGCACAAAACTTAAACCTTAAAAGCATAAAGAAGTTTATTAACAGAACTAAAAGGCAGGAAAAAAAAGTTAGACTAAACCTTCAGAACACTTCTCCTCCCACCGACAACATAAAAAAAACAACCCTCGAGATTTTCCAGTCAGTTTACCATCTCTATAATAACCTTTCTCAGTCCACTTAGGGAGAGGAGTCTCTCTTGCTCATGCTATGGAGACATCTCCACATGAAAACAGTTAAACAGTTCTCTTGTGGCTCAGTGTCACAGCAAGGCAGCCGCCCGGGATGGTTTCTGCTTGCCTGTGAAAGTCCCTTCCCTCAACTTGCAGCTTTCCCCACAACTGCT
>VXAD01003125.1:211765-238066 GCA_013399195.1 Dicrurus megarhynchus
TTCATCTGTTCTGGAGAAATCTTACAGCACTAAAAGAGTTAATCTCACCCGGCCTTGCAGCTGGAATTCGCTTATCTCTCCTTGCCGGGCTGCTGCCTGCAGTGGGTGAAGGGGGATCATGGCCCGCCCGAAACAGGGCTGAGGGGGCCCGGGCCGCAGATGGAACAGGGCCGCTCCAGGGTGGTCTCCTGGCCGGCCCGGCCGGGCCGTGCCGAGCAGGGCCTGGCCCCGCTGGGCCGTGCCCCGGGCCTCCCCCAGTTACCTGTCCGAAAGCCGGAAGTCAGAGAGAGCTTCCCGGGCTCTGTTCATTCTTAAATGTGTATCACAGAGGCGTACCAAGCTTCTTAAGTGGCTTAAAGAAGTTGTCAATATTCAAACTAGCCAGTTGATTGGTTAGGTCAGGTCTCTTAGAGGATGCTGTAAGCACCTCATTGCAAAAAAAATCACTTCCGAGGTTGAAGGAGTCTTCCTTAAAAAACTCAAACTATGCTAACCCATGATAGAGGGACAATTACATCGGCAAGCTGTAAACATTTCTGAAACTTGCCTATCACTCCGTGCTAGTCCTTCAGCTGCAGAAGCTTGGGATACTTTTTATTTCCCTCCTGAAAATCAGTCGTGCAACTTAATTGTTTCCAGTACTATCATATGGAGCTGGACGCAGGGACAACGCCTTTCAGCGTGCACAGGGTGCTCTCTAGCGCTCCGGATACCAGAAAATGGAGTGTTCATGTTTACACCACTGCACTCCTCTGCAATTCCATTTTCACTTTCCAACACAGAGATGCCTCCAGTTGTGAAAAGAGGTCTGCTCGGGAGTAGTTTCAAAGGAGAAGCTCTGTAACACCACTCTATGTAATTTCCTGTATAATTTCCCATATAATTTTGATGGAGCTCCTTGGAGACAAGGGAGAAAAATATGTCTGAAGTAGCTCCACTCCCCTCTCAGGCTTTCCAGTGGGCCTCATTCCCAACCTAAAAGCCTTTTGAAGTGACTCACTGAAATAGAACAATCTCTCTTCTATTTTGCAAATACAAGGTGAGAAAAAACTCGGAATAACTGGGAAGACCTCAGAAAAACTGCTAAAGATCCTAGCAGTGGTATTCTTGTTTTGGTTTTTTTTCATTGGTGTGGTGGTGAGAGCCTCATTGTGCCCTATTAGACACAGCTGACTTACACCTTTCCAAATAAATGCAGTAAAGGACTGGAAGCACCTGTGTACTGTCCAATTGTTTGGGGGAATTTAGTGTTCAAGGGAACTTCTGGTGCACTGAGTCCAGTTTACTTGTGACAGGCATGACACATTATCTGCTACAAAAATACATCTTAGACCTTCAGTCCAGGACAGTTTTTCTCTGCATCTATCGTGACAGTGTTTCAGAGGAATACTTTTCTTCTCTTACAGATCTCCCTCCTCTTTTCTTATCTGTATTTATTTCTATTTTCACACTGTGCCAATGTTATCCAGTAAGGTAAATAATTTTCTCCTTGCACAACACTCATATGAGGGCTGTGGATAAAGGACTGAGGGCAGGAGGGAATATTCCTGACCTTGGCTTCTCCATCTGCACTGTTAAACAATGTGCCCTGCTGTGGTGGGGCTGCCCAGCCCCTGAGCACCTTAAGAGTATTTGTGCCTTGTCCAGTTGGAATTAACATTCCCCCAGACCAGAGGATCAGGGCTATCCACAGGATTGAACAGGAATGTTTCTTACTGCCTTCAACAGCGGTACCCCGTCCAGGACTGCCCTGAAAATGACTTGTCATAGGGTGCTTTTTTAAGGTATTTAGGAACTGAAAAGTAAGGCAAAACACTCTAACCAGTATTGCCCTTCCTTTATGTTTGTACTATGATTAAAACCCTAACGCTTGAGTAAGAGTAACAGACACTATGCGACCAGAAGAATGGTTCCATGTAGATAAAACCAGTTTGGGATAGTCTGAGACTATCTTAAATGTAATTAATATCAGCTGGTAAATTTTTCTTGATTCAAGCCTTGTACATGAAACCATTAATGCCCCTGATTGTCCAACATAACAGATCATATATAACTTACATTAGGTAAGTATTTCTAAGCACTTTGTGTAATTACATCAGAAGATTGTATTACCCCATTGAGGTATAAAACACAGAGGGGATGGTTTATATTTATAAATGCCAGGACAAAAACCGTTTCATTCAGGAGCTGAGCTTGGATCCTGTATGCAATTATGGAGTTTATGTGGTTGATTACACCGCTCTTGTCATCTACACTGAAAATCCTGCTCCTGCTTTCCTGGCTAGATACAGTCTGAGCTTGCAAATGCCATTCAGATTTCAAGCATGCAGACAAACGAGCCCTTCTTATCCTTCCTACTCTGACTCCTTATGTGCTTACGGCACATCTGGAAGCAGCTGGGCATGAAAACAAGGATTTCTTTGTAGATATTGTTTTAACTGCCCCTTTGCCGGCATTCTGTCTTTTTCTGCAAACCACTCTTCTGCCCTCTGCTCCACGGGAGATGGATGGTGCTTTCTATTACTTTCCTTGGTGTTAGGTTGCACATTTTCCCCTCAGATTGCTAGTGTTTACAGGCTGTGAGCCCTCGTGTCTGCTGGGACAAGGGCGTGGCTGGTTGGATTCTCAGATACCCAAGAGGTGGGAATGGAGGAGTGGGAATTCCAACGCACCACCTGCACCTCACTGGTTATTGTTTCAACATCTGTGGCCAAAGGCAAGGGGGACAATGGATACCACGGATATTCCTTAATTCTCCGAGGTGTGCTGGGCTGCTCCAGGATTTATGCAGCGTTTCCTTTCTTCCTTCCACCTTCCCTCCAGAATTCCAGGTTGGTTTGTTGCCTTTCTCCTTTCGTTTCCCCCGTGGTGTCCTTCTCAGGTTACCCAAACCAAAGAGGATTACAGAACTGAGGTCAGCAATGTTTATGAATCTTATCCTGCCACCACTTTTCCAGGGAGAAGAAATGTCATGTTTACCTCAGCCTTTCAAAAGAGTTTTAATAAAATGAAGCTTTCAGCAGTGGTCTTACTCAGATATGTTCCCCTGTTTGCTCATGGGCTGGCACCTGCAATTCCAGGACCAGTGAGTTCACAAGGACAGCATGCCAGGTGTGGCCTTGCAATGTAGAAATGAAGCAGGAAGAAATAATTTATTTTTCCTTCCTTCAAGGAAGAAAAAAAATGAGCCGGATGTCTTTGCAGGGATCTGGAAGGCGGGATGTTTCAACTTGGGCCTCAAGCACACCTGGGCCACCAGGAGAGAAAAAAAGCTCCCAAAAGGAAGCCAGAAGGGGCAGAGATCCTATATTAAGTACTTTGAAATTGAATTCAGACCTTGGGAATTCTTTGACTGACTGTAATTTGCATTTTAATTTTATTTATTGCACTTTATGTGGCACCGCACAATTCTTTGGCTGTTAAATAAGCAAGCAGCCTGCTCAGCTCACTACACACACATTTTTATTCCCTAAACATAACTGTCTCTTTAGCAAAGTTTTGTTTGGCATTTTCTGTTCTCCTCGTTGTGCCTGTGTTTAGCATTTATATAGTGTTTCTTGTAATGAAATAAATTATCTGTCCTATGCCAAAAGGTTTTATTAAAAGATCAGAAAACTGTAAGCAGTTTATGTAAGTTAGATGGCACTCCAAGAATATAAACTACAAATCACTGAGGTTTCTAGTGAGCTTTTTATATGGTAAGGGAATCAGCCTGCACCAATGCCATCCATAAAATTATTCAGGCACAATAATCCCTATAAAGATCAGTGGCTCCTTCCTCAGAGGATGCTGAACTTAAAAACTCCCACATAATACCACAACCAATTGAAACCACTCTTAAATATTAGCACAATTTGTCCCACATGAAAGCAGAACCCATGTGGGACTTGCACTAGATAGAAATCACCCATCAAATCACCACAGTTGTCCAGGATGTGACCTCAGGAGACACGCTGAATTTTCATTCCCAGTGTTGAACCTGCACTTTCATTGCTGATGGAGAGAACATTAAGATGGATGCTTTTCTCATTTATACGAAGTACCAAGGACATCCATAGTTCAGGATTCAGCTCACTTGTCTGTGTTTAGTATTTTTCTCAGACTTTCTATACATCACACAGGACGAGGCAGCACATCTCCATAAATGTAATCATTACATTAGCTCTGAAATGGAGCTCTAGCTTGTCTCCAGAATAAATGCTGAAATTGTTAAGAATGTAATTATGTGATCTGTGGGGCTCTGTAAGCAATGTTGGAAAGAATTGGAAGTGCTCCTCTGAACATATCCGTAACTATGTATTTGGAGAAAAATGCTTGCCCTGTGACCTCCCCAAAGCTCCAGCTTTCTGAACCTTCCTAGTACTTCCCAAACTGGGATTTTGATCCTATCTCTGGGATACCCCAGGTCCAGCACAGCCAAGGAGGCCTGGTCCTTCCCAGCTTTGCTGGAAACAAGCTGTGTGCATTTGTAAGCCTTTGGTTTCTCCGAGCACTCTGGAGACTTTGTTCTTTCAAGGCAGCAGCTGGTTTCATGCACATTCCTGCATTCCATATTCCATACTGGGCAGGTAAATACCCTCAATAACAGCACCACAGGCCTGGAGAATCAGTAACCCACCCCTGGTCTATGGAAATGAGACAGCCAGCTGTAGGTGTACGAACTCACCCAGGGGAGAAGCAGAGGACAAGGTGTGTTTCCATGAAAATCTAGTTCCTTCTGAGGGAGCTGGAATCATCTCATGCCCAACATATTATTTGATCCTGTGTGTTCTCTTGTTTCAGAAGTAATGAAGGCCGCCCAGCAACAAGAAGGCTGAATGTTTCTGCTAAATCTGTCTTTAAAATGTTTGTGTAAGTAAAGATACTATAGGCAAGGTCTGAAGCACTGGCACTGAGCCCGGCAACCCCTCCACCTCCCAGATGCAGGGATTTGTCTGTTTAGAAGCATTTATTATTCTTTGTGAAGGAAACAAAGAATATTCCCAATATATGACTGCAGCAGACCTACTCTTGGAAAAGGTGTTTATCTTGTGTATCTTACTGTGCACCAATACAGCAGTCAGTCCCTATTCTCTTCTTTCTTCCAGCTGTGTGAAATGCAGGAGAGGGATTTGAGCAGGATGAGTTACCAGCATCTGGATGGTCAATCCAGCATCTGCCTTGGGGGTTAGATGGTGTATTTGGTTTGTACTTCATTTCTGTGAGCCAGTTTAAATACCCCTCTGTTTCTTTTAAATGTCCTATGCTCCACCTAACCTCCACCTTGTTTAGGAATATAAATAACCAGATTACATTGGTCCGTTGCTGAAGAGATTAAAGCAAATCACATCAGTCAATAGATCAGGGCTTTCAGTCCTTTCCTGAATTTCTTTCTTTCTTTCCCAAAAGCAAAGTCTGCTATCTTTTTCCAGAAACAGCTCCTTTGTCTTCAGAAGGTCTTGTCCTCCAAGGCTTTTCATATTGCAAAGCCTAGATTTGGACTATAACAAGCAGCATCCTGTAAGAATTTGATTTTATTCCTCTGGGTATCTTAAACATTTAAGTATTTTGAGCTGTTATTTTTGTTACTAAAACCTTTGACATATTTCTGACTCACCCAGAAATACGGAATATGGAGGCTGTGTGGTTAAACAAGGTGAGCTCTATATCCAGGTCCTTCGCCTCCCCATCAGTGGCTTTCATCCTGCTCTCTCCAGGGCTGTAGAACCAATCTTTATTCTGCTTCCAAACTTCACTCATTATCCTTGCAGCACTGCCTACAAAGACAAAAGGCAACTGGTGACAATTGTGTTTCTGGCAGGCAACCAGCCTCTCAAGTTGTATAATTTTTCCTCTTGAAGAGATTCCACTCCATCACACATAACTGTTTAGCCCTAATTACTCTGCTTTAAATTGACTTCCTCCTGTTCAGGAATGTATCTTGCTACTTTCTGAAGTATAAATGAGTAATTCTGTGTAATGTGAACATATTTTTAACGCTTATACTTAGGTTTTTTTGAGTATCCAGTACCAGGACTGTTTTCTACTGCACAAGTCTTATGTGTTACGAATTTTACTTACTGCAGCCCCAAGCAGTTGGCTTTGGCCATTGCTATGGATGTTGCAGTTTGCTAAGTCAATATTCATATAGGATTTCAAAAGATTTCTGGGCTTGGTTTAATCTCACCAAATAGAAAATGTTTACTATATTTTGCATCACTAAAATAATGCTGGCAAGCAATAGAATTATCTATTCTAGCTGTTGAGGTTGAGTGTAGGCATATTTATTAGATATTTTATGGCAAAAAGGAACCATGTAAGTATGTTATCTCTTTGTGTGATATTTAAACTGATGTCAGCTTCTTGAACGATTTTCTCTGCAAATGAGGAAATGCAGGTTTTCTATAAAATCAATAGCTTATCTCTTGCAGCTGGAAGAATTTGGACTAGGCATGATAGACATCCCTTTCTTTCTCTCACAATTACAAATCCTGATGTCTCCATCCACTTCCCGCACACCTCTCTCCCTTTGAATTTAAATTCAGCATGCTGTTTTCATGTAAGACTGTAAGCTACCCCAAAAAGCAAGCACACAATTTGTCTTGATAGTGCAAATATGTTGAACAAATGGAGTATGCTGGGGTGAACATTTTTGAAGCAAATCTATTCTCAACAGTAACGCCTCGCCTCATGGCCTGTCACAGGCATTCCCAGGGCATTATCACAAGGAATTATGCAAGTCTGAAGTTCATCTGCAGGGTTAACAGCTCAGGAGGAAAACTGCTGGCAGTTTCTCACTGTTCCTCTCAGTGCAGAGAATTTAGCTGTGATAAATGCTGGTAAACCTCAGACAGGTGTCAGGTATGCTGACAGAGGGAAAATGGGAAGGAGGGACTGTGTGTTATGTGCTAAAGCTGCATTTGTTCACACAATGATTAGCTCCAGGTATAATTAAAATTATTAAATATAAATCAGCTCAGCAACTCTTTTGTGCTCAGCTCTCACTTCCTATTCAGTTTGAGCCTGGCAAAGAGGAGTTGGTGCTTCCTGCTCAGCCTCCATTCCCTGCATCCAAAGCCCCTCTGCTCATGCTAAAATGATGTGCCTTTCACTTTTCACTTGGCAGGATTTCACTTGCCTCTGTTCTTCCTTACATTTTTATCAGCAGTGACATTGCTGCCAAACCTTGTGCACCTCTGGGTGAGAGTTTATGCATATTATCAGCAAGTCTGTCTTGTACATTTGCTAATCATTCGCATACAACTGTACAATTTAGCTCAATATGTGCATACTGAGCATTGGGAAGGGCTTCTAAGTGAGGGGCCAAGTGTCCATTGCTGTCCACTCACTGGGACCTTTTCCAGGTTCTCGCTTTTAAAGCAGGAAGAAAACTGCCTTTCCCCTGAGGAAAGGATATCCCACTTGGCTCTGCGGTAAGCACAGCAGAAACACAGAAGTGTTTGCAGTGGTGGACAAGAATATGTGGTCATTGCTCCAGTCCAGCTCTTCTCCATTTGCCCTTTAAGCCAGGCATGGCTGTGCAAAGTCACATATTTGGTCTGAGGGTCAGCAAGGCCAAGGGCCCGGTCCTGCCTTGGGTCACACCAACCCCCTGCAGCTCCAGGCTGGGGCAGAGGGGCTGGAAAGCTGGGAAAGGCCCTGGGGCTGCTGGGGACAGCGGCTGGACATGAGCCCAGGGGTGCCCAGGGGGGCAGGAGGCCGATGGCACCTGGGCTGTGCCAGCCATGGGGTGGCAGCAGGGCCAGGGCAGTGACTGTCCCCTGTGCTGGGCACTGCTGGGCCACACCTCAGATCCTGGGGCAGCTCTGGGAACCTCAGGGCAAGAAAGACATTGAGGGGCTGGAGCGTGTCCAGAGAAGGGAACGGAGCTGGGGAAGGGGCTGGAGCAGCAGGAGCAGCTGAGGGAGCTGGGAAAGGGGCTCAGCCTGGAGAAAAGGAGGCTCAGGGGGGACCTTCTGGCTCTGCACAACTCCCTGACAGGAGGGGGCAGCCGGGAGGGGTCGGGCTCTGCTCCCAGGGAACAAGGGACAGGACAGGAGGAAACGGCCTCAAGCTGTGCCAGGGGAGGGCCAGGTTGGACATCAGGAGGAATTTCTTCATGGAAAGGGTGGTCAGGCACCAGGGAGGCAGTGGAGTCTCCACCCCTAGAGATGTCCAAGGAACGACTGGATGTGGCACTCAGTGCTCTGGGCTGGGTGACAAGTCTCAGGGTGGACTCAGTGATCTGTGTTTCTGTGTTTGTGTGTGTACGCATGGGTTTGAGTTTAGAAAAATCACCTGCAAGCAAAATAAATGTCGAATTTTACTATCTAGTTGGAGATTCTAAATTCTTAAAGAAAAAGAGCACTAAACTTTTCAAGTGTATGAAATAGGTTATATATAATTTTGCTGCCCCCCTCAATTACTCAGGCCTTGGGTTTCAACCTTTAAATCTTCATAGCTGCCTTCAGGAAAGTGAACTTTTCCAAAAACTGTTTTTGCTAATAATTTGCTGTCACTATTTGCCTAAGTAATTTGGTACCTTAAGTGATTAAAGTGGTGAGCATGGGAACATGCATTTTCCATGAAACATTTTGGATTTTTATGATTCAGGACTTTTTTCTTTCATAAGTACAATAATAAGGTACACAATCATTATCCCAGGTAAGCCTCAAATTTGAAACATAATTGCTGGAAGATAGGCCATTTGAATAAATCTACAAGAATGGAAACTCTTTGTGGAACTTGTTTGTGAAACAGTGAAAGGCTGTGTGGGTGTAAACAGGCTTTGCTGTAATTTGTGTTTGCATTTTTATTAACACAGCTGCGGGTTTTTTTTCAAATAAAATACACATACATTTAATACTCTTCAGAGATAGACATTGTCCTGCTAAAAAATTCCCCTAACAGAAAAATTTTAGAATAGAAAAGGAACCTGTGTAATATGGAATTCCCTTTGGCAAAACCAGTCTGGTTTATATTGACTTTGATTCAGAGGCTAAACTACATTTAAATATTTTACAGCAATGCTGCCTTTAAGTGGGTTATAAATAATTCACTCAATAACTGAACAGAGGTCTCTGCGGAGTGCAAAGTCTCTATATCTTAATGAGTAGATTTAATAGAGTAAAGTAAACTTCCAAGCTTTCAGTTTTTGGAAAACAGATTACAGGAAATGTGATATGCTACTCTGTATAAGAGAAGCAGAACTAGAAATAAACACACAGGGAGTGCTTAGACATTTTTGCAATTATTTTTGAGGAGTCACGTTGCACATTAGCATGGCCTGTAACATTTTGCTGCCACTTTTTTCTTTAGAAAAAGCTTAGATTTTTATTTTCCTGCATTTTTTACACATATTTTAAGTTTCCCATATTTGAAAACTTAGGAATCTTTCTACTATAAAAATATGTATCTTGAGATAAAAATCCAGATTGTCAAACTCTAGGAATTAATCTAGCTACTCTGACTTATGAAGCCTTAAACAAAACCCAAATCCAAAATTGAGACTATCACTCAGCATCTTCCCTTCCCCCACTTAACACCAACAGAAGATAAAACTACAAAATAACCCAAATGAAGGAAGAAAACCTCAAAAATAATTCTACAAAATACTTTGAGCTTTTGACTTTTTGTTACAACTATAAGAGCAGGAAAGATACAGTGTGTGCTCCTAAAAATCAGCAATTTCACAGAAATACTCTTCAGTACATGGCAGGGATTTAGAAATGACATAAGTCCAGTAATTCTTGGTTTCCAGTTTTGTTGCTGTGCCAGTTATCTCTGTTCTAACTGTAGTGTTAAATCCTTTCTTTTGTATGAAGACTGCAGATCGGTACATAGCTGTAGAAACTAAGGATTCCAGACGATATCGCAAGTCTTTTCCCAGTATTTATAAAGTTCTTGAAGCTGTTTCTATTAGAAAATTAAATTAAAAACTAGAAATTGAATTAGTGTTAAAAAAGCAATTTTTTTTTTACAAAATCTTATGGTATAATTGTGTATAAATATATTGTCAAACAGCAAGAAAATATTATTATTTATTATTGCCATTATTTAAAGGCTGCTGACTTTCTAATACCTGTGTGAGGAATACGGAAAATTACTTTTATTGTGGCCTTTGTCAATTTAAAAGGCACCTCTGTTCTGCCTCCCTTTGTGCCGCATCTCTGGGGAAAAGCAGCACAAAGCCTGTCTTAAGAACAGTAAATAAGAAAGCCATAAGGTTTCTTAGGTATTTTGGTGAAAAGCCACCAAATAAAAGTGGGGCTAAAGTGTCAAAGGCAAATGCCTTCAAAGTTTTGAGTAACTCAGACTGTATTTGACTGGAAAACAGGACCTGTAAGTAAGGATACTGGAGAAACCTTCTAAAAGTGTGTCCTCAGTAACACAGCAAATGCTTGCTCCTTTCCTTTCCTTTCCTTNGGTTTTTCATTTTAAAAAGCTGTCTTTTGTTAGACTCTAAGGAAATCTTAATTCAGGCCAAGCGGAGCTTCAGACATGGTCTATATACTGAGTACACTGATATTTTCTGCCATGCAACCCTGCTCCCATGGCATCAATCGGAACCCCTAGGAAATACACAGTACAGAAGTATTAAAACATAACGGGAAGAGTATTGGGAAGCTTGTGGAACCAAAGACAACCACCCACACAGAGATGCTAATGTTCTTTTATTATCAGATCTGTGCCAGAACGCAGCATCTCGTCCCCTGGATTGATTTTCACAACTGCTGCTTGCAGTTGGGAATTTTAAAATGTTCATATCTCATTCATTTCATAAACATTCGTATTATATTTTGGAAGCTTTTACTTGTGCCTAGGAACACAAAGCACCATTGATACTTTGTCAGTTCATTTTAAACTGATAATTTTGATATGTTAAAATTGTGAAAAAATTAGGGCAAATTTCTTTTTGGCCTAAAAGAATGATTTGGCTATTCTTTAAATTAAGGACATTGTTTTTAAAGTAGCATAAGCCAAAAGTTATTATTAGGTGAGAAATATTAAATTATATTATCTATACCTAGATTATTGAAACAACCAGGAGTTACCGGTATTTCACTTTTATAGACAGCATAACTAATAAAAAGGTTTCATGGCTTCTCCTCTTAAGTGTCTCCATTTTAAGCATTTTTCATTTTAACAGTGTTCCTTTTGTTTCTTTGGAACGTATTTCACACAATTGCTTCCTATCACAAATCAGGCTGGAGGAAAACGCCGTTATTATTTGCAAAAAGAGCAGTTTCTGCTTTCATGAACACCTCAGCAGCACTGCCAGGAGCAGTCTCTCTCTGCTCTCTGCCCCTCTTCTCCTCCGTGGTGGGGTCATTAGAGGAGGTCTGGGTGGGTGATGAGGCTGCAGCGGAATCAACATGCCGAAAATGCACCAAATTAAGGGGCAATGGCATTCCAGCTTTCTCATCCCCGAGCTGACAAGCTGGCTGATGGAATAACGTGCTGTGATTCGGCTTCAAAGCAGCCTCTGTGAGGCAAGGGACAGGCTTTTCAGCTCAGCAATCCAGGACAGGGGGTTGGAATGCTGCTGGCAGCAATTACTGACACGGTCCTTGTGCTCTCGTGGAATTATTCTGCAGCCTGCGAATTTTCATGCGTACCTTTGTCCTCAGTTCCCAGGCAGGCACATCTTGTTAGCATCTGGGGCAAACCTGGAAGTCGAGGTTTTCTCTCTGCTGTGGTGTGTGTTTGTTATGTGAGCTGCAAATATCCCCGGGCATCTTACTTAGCGGGTGGGGACAGCGTTAGGCTTCCATATAAACACCAAAGGAAATTCCTGAATTTCCTGAACTCCTTGTGCAGCAATAGCTCCACATTTGGAAGGCACAGAAGCCTGTTCATACATCTTTTGGTCTATCACACCAACACAA
This sequence comes from Dicrurus megarhynchus, assembly GCA_013399195.1. Taxonomy (NCBI): domain Eukaryota; kingdom Metazoa; phylum Chordata; class Aves; order Passeriformes; family Dicruridae; genus Dicrurus; species Dicrurus megarhynchus. The sequence goes on from VXAD01003125.1 coordinate 223,633, forward strand.
AGGGTTTCTGTGTCAGTCCTGGACACAGGGAAGGTAGGGAGGTGTCTTGGAGTGACTTTATGATGTGTATCCCCTATCGCTGCTCTATGCCCAGAAATTAGCTTTGTGATCTTTTACCTTTGAAAATTGAGTGCAAATTGAAAACACTTTGCCAGCCTTGTTATCCATAATCCAGGCCAAATCCTGCTTGTCTGCCTGCAGCAGCCTATTTGAAGCTGCTGGCAATATTTAACTGTGTCCAGTAAGCAGGATTTATGACTTTCATGTACGGTGAGAAGAGCTGGCAGAAAGCAGTGAAACAATTGGCATGCAACTAAAATCCTTCAGATGATTATCCCAGCTGAGCTCTTCCCAAAATAATTGCCAAGCTAATTTAAATGTGTGCCAATATCAGTGCTATCGAAGACAGCTATACACAAATTTTTCCTCTTTTTATTCCTGAATTTTAAGTTGAGTGTTTATTATGAGATGGTTCTTTACAGAAACAGAATAAGACAAGGTTTCTGTAACCAACATTTTACAGATAAGCATGAGCAGTAAAAAAAAAAAGAATAAAAAGATAAACATATCCATAAAAAAACCCCAACAACCAAAACCAACCAACCACAGAAATTACTTCTCATCTGTATTTTCTGAGATTATTTTATTGGCAATTTTTTTTGGAAACCTCCAAGTGTTTTAGAATGAGAAGAAATCATTTTAAAATCACTTTTTAGAGAAGATGAATTAGTCTGGCTATGTATGTGTGCGAGTAGAGATGAAAAATTTGTACCTGTACTGAAAAATATGGAAATAAACATTCCTTTCAAATAATGAAATACAAAATAATTGCAGATGTTTCAGCCCAAAACATCACATCTTCCTCTGGCACAAGATAATACAGTATTTGCGAAGTTCCCACCCCAGGCATGGTTTTCCTTTGGAAATCCATGTAAAAGGCCTATTGTCAAGGACCTGGTCTTAACTACATTTCCTAACCTTAGGCTAAGGAAAGATTTCTGCTTTTACTCAGGTCTCCTTTCCCAAAAATACCGAAAAGAAGCAGTGTGTATGTAGAGTTATCTTGTTGATTGTCATGGTGAAAGTTTATGTTCCACTCAGGATCCAAAATGGAATTTTTAATAGGTATTTATTCATAAGTCACATGAACTATATCCATATTTTCACCATGTACATGCTCTCTGCTCTGCTGGCAATGTAAACATTTCAGCATTTTGCTAATGCATTATCGCTAGAACCCGAACCTAAATAATCTCCTTTCACAGCTGAATTTAGTGCAAATAGTAAAACTTCACAAATGATGAAAAGAAATTAAGGCTATTAGTAACATATAAATAGTTCCATCAAACACAAAGGAGCTGATTTCCTGCTTGAATGTCTGAGCTATTTAACATGCCTTCAGTGGTATAACTTCAGATGGAATATTTTAAATAAATGTTTTGAGTGTGCACAGTGTTTTTGACAGCGCTCAATGGCACAATGCTGCTATTTCCCCTGACCTCATCTGTGGGGAGCTCTGAGGGAGGAGATTAAAGTATAGAAGACTTTGGAACTGCAAGGAGGAAACACCTAAACTGCAATGCATGGGGAAAGCTGTAGTACCCATAGAAAGAATGGCTAAAAACCACTGAAACCCTACAAAGCTGCTAAAATGTCTGCCTTTTCACCCAAAGTATGTTTAAAAACATACTGTGAGTGCTAGTTTGGGACAACAGGATGCTTTTTTCCCCCTAATTACTCACCTCCTGTCACAGTATTTATCTTTCTTTGAAGGAAGAGAGGGGGAAAAACTTAATTAAGTTGCTTGCTGAGGAAGTGTTCATTGTGCACTGCAGTTGCACATTGTGCCAACAAGCCTTCATGGACACAAGTAAACACTTCTTTAAAGAGCTGGTGGTATCTGTCAGTGCAAGAAAACAGACAGCAACCTCAGGATTTCATTGCTAATATTTGCAGTGCTGCAAAGAAAGAATCAATTAAAGAGGGCACCTAAAGCACAAAGAGCAGTTCCTGATGTTTTCCTGTATATTCAGATTCTTACCACAAATCAATTTGTCAGCTTCTGGCCCTAGGAAAACACTGTCCTCCTCAGTAAGAATACCTACGGTCAAGGTATGTTTAAAAATACTAGGAAATATTGTTTTCCTCCTTATCTTTTCCTGAGTGGCAGAGTGAACATCTGAAGAAATAGGAATCTTTTCTCTTCATAGGGTATTTCTTTTGATTTTGTTCTGCTTCCTTCAGACTGCCTGCTCAGTCTCCCATGTGTAGGAGACAACCACGGTTCCTTCTGAATTATTTCTCACCACACACTTTCAGGAGGGGGGCTGCATTTCAGCACACAGAGCGGATTGTCTTTAACATTGACTCTGAGCAACTTGGGCAGCAGCTGTTCCATAAATGCTATAGTCTTTATTTCTGTCCTTATGGAAATGCAGAAACATTCTTCTGCCTGTGACATGCCTGCCATGAGACAGGAGGCTCTGGGGGAAAAGTGTAGCTTGGATCCTCTCCCTGCAAAAGTGCTCAAAGCAAAGGCTATCAGGTGGATACTCAGGAGAGAAATATTTCTGGAGGAAAAGACACAAATCTCAGGATTCTACTTGTTTTTACAATGATCTTTTCCAGACTTGACAATTTCCAAACAATCTCAAGAGCAAACCACAGACATTATGGCAAAATACCTCCACAGTGTACTGAGTTGACTTGTCTTGCAAAACAGAAAATTACTTTTTGCACAATTAAAGACACGTAAAAAGGTAAAGTTAAAGATGTGACTTTCTACAAAACCTCCTCTTGCTGATATTGCCATCTAGGTGAATTTTAAGTCTCTTCTTTTTTAGAAAACAAGATTACAATCTCAAGAGCTAGAAACAATTTTTCCTTGTATTCTGAAGAGCAATGTTGGAAATGTCTTTGTAAAAGCTAAGTCAGAAATTAAGTTGCCTCTAACAGGGCAGACAAAATTACTGTGACTTCACAGGGGTTTTGGGTGCAGGTTGGCCAAGTTTATACTATTACTTCTTTTTTTCATTGCTGTATTGCATTGAAGTTCCTTTTAAGATCCAGGCAAAGTCTACTAGCACACTCAGCTGTGCAGTAGCAGTACAGGAGTGTGTTGAAAAATGGGGGAAAATGTCTTCCATTAAGAACAGAAGTCTGTAGGAAAGGTTTCAGACCCTAGTGAAGCCATAAGGAATTGAGTTTATTCTGTCTCTCTGTATAATTACAGACAGGTGGAGTTGAAGACTTAAGTATCTGCCTAGATAAAGATGGTAATTTTTTTTACTAGCCAAATGGGCAAGTTCCTCTGCACCACAAGAAACCAGATAAAGCAAACCATCACTATATGAGATGGAGCAGAAACCAGCTGGTATTTAGGAATTTTAAAAAGAGATTTCTGATCAGAAAAGATGAGAAGGCAATGGAACTCCCACAACCAAAAAAAAAAAAAACAATCTAGATCTTCTATTTTCAAAGTGTTAAGTCCCTATTATCTCTCTTCTCATGTCACATACATACCTCAAACTAAGCAAAAGCAGGAACAAAGGGAGTTATGGCCTTAACACCTTTGTATTTCACTGCAGGGAGGGCTAAGAAAAGCAAAAGAAATGCTGTTAATTATTTGCCCTTCTTCTAGTTATGTTCTAGTACTGTTGTGGGCTATTGTAAGGAAAAGAGGAAAAGGAGAATTTACTGAAGTTATTGCAAGCTCTGTTGTAACTAAGATCCACAAGCTCCTGAGAGATTCTGAAGGATTTTGTCACCAACAGAGATGAGTAGAGGTTAAATGCAAATGTTTTGGGGAAAACTATTATACAGAATTCAGGACAGCTTTAGAAAAGAGTGAAGGAAAATCGAGAAGGAACATGCGTAGACCGAGACTGAGGCGTGCAGTTGAAAAGCTGCGAGAAGAAGGGGTTATCCAGCAACTGTTTCTCTCCTGGCACATGAAGTCAGAGTGCTCTTTGATTGCTGTACTAATTAGCGGTTTCATTAGAGTTTCAAATGGAAGGTTACATTTCTTCTAAGCTGCACGTGGAATCCTATCCTTTCAGTTTCGCCTGAAGGCCTTCAGGATCATCAGCTGCCTTAAAGAAAAGATCCTGGAGCAAAAGAGACAGTGCTGGGCATCCCTTTTCCTGTGCAGCTTTAAATGGCACAACACACATTCATGTTACACTTCTTTTTTTTTCAGCTGCATGCACCCTGACACTTCGGCTCTCTCGCTGAGCCCAGCTGGATCATTTTAACCTGGAAACAAAAGAGGAGAAAACAGTTGCTCGGTTTCACATTCCCTTTGAAGGCTACCAACAACACCCTGAGAACAGGGACTAGGAGTTTTCCTTTCAAACTAAATGGACTACCCCATTCTTTCTTTCAATCATGCAGAGTTTCTGAACCTAAACTGTATCAAGTGGAACTGTTGGTCACAAAATGTGCCCTCTCAGGAAGCTATAGTTGTCTCTATATTTAACTCACATCCTGTAAAAAGCAACACACAGCCTGGACTTATGCACATGGACCATCACAGTCCTTCACTCTTGCAGAGCCCAGCTTCAAGACTCACTATGTCCAGCTATTGCTTCCAATCCAAAGCTCCTGGAACAAAAAGTAAGCACTGGCCTTCACTTTCTCCTCACAGCTTTTAAAGTGCAGCACACCCAGCTCTGTGCATTCAGCTCTAGGGACCCTCATGCACCTTCAGTCTCACAGAGTCCAGTTACAGAGCTAAGAACGTTCAGCAGCTGCTCCCACAGAAGAAGCTCTAGAAGAAAGAGGCAGTACTGGAATTCACTTTCCTTTCGCAGGCTATAAACCGCACAGCCAACAGTGAGACAATCGTCTTCCTTCACAGCTCTACACAGGATCACATCCTGCCAGTCTCGAAGAGAGCATCCCCAACAGAACCCCTACACTGACTGCTCTCACACGAATGGTGCCGGGACAGAAAAGCGCTTGGCTTTTTGCTGGGCACTGTCATAAAATGAACCACACGATGGCGGTGTGCACTTGCAAAAGAAGGAAAACGCACCTCACCTATCTAAACTACCGACAGTGCAGATCCAGGTTGAAATCACCACTGCGCTCAAATCAGCTGTCAGGACAAAAAGATTTTGCTGCTCTCCCGAGTACAAACTCTTACTTGCCCCACGCGCAAACGACAACACAAACTCCTTTACACGAATACATTTTTTCATTCTCGCAGAGCTCAGCTACAAACTTGAAACCATCTGGCAAAAGCAAAGCTCACAAAAGTGTCAGCTGAGAATGCTGATGCTGCCTACAATTTCAGCCGCACCCAAAGAACTGCTCCTCACACTCCTCAATTTGGCATGAGGTTTCCACTTCTCAGAGGTGGCCTTCTTTAATTTTGGCAGTGCACTTATTTTGGACAAGGTAAGCAGGTATGCTCAGGATTGATGCACAGCTGATAGAGTGCCCATATCAAGTAATGCCCAGTAACAGCGTTCTGGCACCTTTGTAGGGGCTCATTTCCTGGATGTTGTCAATTCTGGAGGAGGGAATCCCATTTCTTTTGAGATGGGCTTATAGCTCCCTTTGGCACAGAAACCCATTTTGGATCGGCAGACTGGGTGGTCTTAGTGAAATTTAAGGGCTTTTCCTAATAGGCAGTTCTGCCGGTTAGAGCTGTTGAACTGCTCTGGTGGGAATGCAAAAGCCGAGCTGCCGGGCTTTCTGTCCTGGTACCTTTAGTGTGTGAGCAGTGCCAGGCCCCGTTCAATTTGGATCCTGGCTCTGTGAGACTGAAGGATTATGATGATTCATAGAGCTGATAAGGAAAGTGCAGATAGCAGAACACTGCTAGTTCTTTAGGTGCGACTGAAGTTGTAGGCAGCAACAACTGTCTCAGCTGGCACTTTGGTGAGCTATGTTTTTGCCGGATGGCTTCAAGTTTGTAGCCGGACTTTGCGAGAGCAAAAACATTTATTAGTACAGAGGAGTTTGTGTTGTCGTTTGAGTGTGGCGCAAATAAGAGTTTGTACCTGGAAGGGGAAGATCAGCGAAATCTTTTTGTCCTGACAGAGTGGATTTGAGAGCAGTGACATTTTCAGCTTGGCTATGCACTTGGGGTGGCTTAGAGCAAGGCCAGGAGCGTTTCCTTCTTGAGCAAGCCCACATCGCCACCGTGTGTTTGGTTTTATGAGCGCGGGCTGTGCCCAGGAAAAAGCCAAGCGCTTTTCTGGCCCGGCCCCATTAGGTGTGGGAGCAGTCAGTGAGAGAGGTCCGCCGTGCATCCTGGCTCTTGGAGACTGATCCTGCATAGAGCTGGGAAGGAAGACAAATCCTCTCATTGCTGGCTGTGCAGTCGGTAGGCCACGAAAAAAAAGTTTATTCCAGAGCAACATCTTTCTTTTAGAACATTTTCTGTGGGACCAGCTGGTCAACCTGCAACTCGCACCCACTGAACTGCATGAACTCCCTGGAGATACAAATCCTCCCTCCAGCTCTATGTACCATCCTATTCTCTTGCTCTAGCAGATCCCCAGCACTTTCCAAACCCTCAGCAGCTGCTCCCAAACAGAAGGTTCTACAACGAAAAGCCAGTGCTGGCCTTCATCCTCCCCTTGCCGTCTGTAAACCAGGCCAAACACACCGGAGATTCGCACTTTCCTTCTCAGCTCTGTATGGCATCACACCCGTCGCTAACCCGAAGCGTTTCCAGCCGCAGGTGGGGGTCGGGCTCTGCTCCCAGGGAACAAGGCACAGGACAAGAGGAAACGGCCTCAAGCTGTGCCAGGGGAGGCTCTGGTTAGACACCACAAAGAATTTCTCCACTAAAAGAAGAATTCTTTCTTGGACACTGGAACGGGCTGCCCAGACTGGCGGTGGAGTTACCGTCACACCCTGAGGTGTTTAAGGAAACACCGGAGGCACCACTCAGTGCCATAGCCCGGCTAACACAGCAGTACTCGGTCACAGACCGACCCCACGCTAATGAACTCCGTGACTTTTTAACGGGCAGCCCCTGAGGGGCCCCGCCCTGCGCAGCCGCGCTGCCCCCACGGCCCCGCGCATGCGCCGCCCCGCCCCGGCAGACACAAGATGGCGGCGGCGACGCGCTGCGCCCGCGGGCTGCGGCTGCCAAGGGCAGGTGAGTGTCAGCCCCGCCGGGCCCCTCACGGCCCCACCGCGCCTCAGGGAGCCCGGCCCGTCCGTGCGGCTCTGCCCCAGCCTGGGACGGGCTCGGCTCCCGGCTCTACGCGAGGGGAGCTCGCAGCGCAGCGGCTGGAAAGGAGCTGCCGAAAATTTTTCTGAGGGTGCGGAAATGATCGCGTTTCTGCCTGCCTTCTCCTTAGGGAACTGGGGGTTGGAGTATAAACGGCTCGGGATGTAGCTGTGGGTGTCGTACTGAGTCTGTCACTGCCCTGTAAGCTAAAAGTTTGGATTCTTTTTGGCGTTTCTTAGGTGATTTTGACCTTTTGGCCATGATCTGTAGTAAAGTTCAGCCACCAGTATTATATTTAAAGCGTGTATTTGGGTCTTTGCCTTCGTTTAAATTGATTCTGCCTGCACTTAAGTTGAGTAACAGGGGAGATGGCAAAGGGATTTTGTTGGTAAAGGGAAGGGAGGAATTTAATACCCTTTTAATGGGAGCAATGTGTTCTTTATTTACATAAGTGGCTGTCAGACTGCTTCTTAGGACAAAATGAGAGATGCGGTGTCTTTTTCCAGTTCGTGGGGTTGGGAGAGAACAGGGATAGAGAAACTTTTGGGTAGAGGAAAAGGTGCTTTGGGGTCACTGTGGATATTTGAGCTTTAATTCATAGAATGACAGAATGATTGGGATTGGACGGGACCTTAAGGATCATCTGGTTCCAACCCTCTGCCATGGGCAGGGACACCTTTCAGTATCCCAGGTTGCTCAGAGCCCCATCCAGCCTGGCCTTGGGCATTTCCAGGGATGGGGCAGCCTCAGCTCCTCTGGAAGATGGAATTTGAAGCAGGTTTACGGTAGTGGTTGGGCACACAGCCATAGCTGCTGATAATTTATGGCAGACAGACCTCATAGATTTGTGGAATAAGGAAAGATGTTGATCAGTAAACATCTTACAGTGTAAGGCAAGCACAACAGGTGCGTGCCCAAAGGTGGGAGAATACACAACAGTAATTAGGTATTATTTGTTAGTATGACAACAATAGCATTATAAAGAGCCTGCCACCAATGATTTTTGCAGAAATAACAGCAAAAAAGCCACTGAATAGTTGAAAGATCTAAATTTTTATTTATTTTTTAACTTTCGTGGTGTCCTTACATAGGTTGAACTGTTTAATAATATCTTTTCCAGTGGGTGCTCACAGTGGACTGAAACTTTGTTGCATTTCGGTTTTACATTGTAAGAACTGAAAGATGTTCCTGTCTAAAAGTAACAGAGGCAGTTTTAATGGTATGAATATAACTAGTGTGTGTTTTTAACTTTTTTAAATAAACCTTTAGAAAAAGAGATGTAGGTAGGCAAAATGTTGATGAGTATGGCTCATTAAGCTTTCTCTTCACCACTTCAGCATACCACATACCCTTTTTTTTTTTTTTTTTTTGATACTTGAAGGAATCTTGCTGGTTATAAAGAAACCAAACATTTTTCTGTGACTCTGTGTTTCCTAAAACATAAATTCAATAGCAACCCCCTAGTTATTAGGAAAGCACAAGAATGGGTAAAGACACTGGAGTGTTTTTCCTTCTTTCTCATAGTTGGTCTTGAGCTCTCTGTTTCAGTAATGGAAAGGTCCTTTGAAGACAGAAACCCTGCCCCGTTTAAGCTTGGACCTGTTTTGTAGGAGAGATGCCTTTTTGCAAGTCATATATACCTACCTTTAAAGTACAAAATATTTTACTTTGTGCTGTTTCTTTCTGCCAACTGAAGCATGGTTTCCAAGCATAGTATAAAAAATTGAAAAGTTGGAGTCTGTATGTGTTATTTATTTACGTTAGTGCCTGTCAGACTGCCTTTCAGGATAAAATTGGAGATGCAATATCCTTTACCAGTTCGTGGGGTATGGAGAGAATAGGGATAGACTTTTGGGTAGAGAAAAACCTCCTTCGGGCACTGAAATCTGGTTGGATTTTCTGGTTTGAGTTCTGCCAGCTGATATAACAGAATATAATTCATGCCTCAACATACCCTATCCTTGTGATCCTCTGAACATTGTGGCTGCAATGTCAGTGCCTCTGTGTAACTGGTAATTCTTAACCACATTGGGATAAAACCTTCTTCAGTGTGCAGGTGTCACCTTCCACTATCCCAGGTTGCTCAGAGCCCCATCCAACCTGGCCTTGGACACTTCCAGGGATGGGGCAGCCACAGCTTCTCTGGGCGACCTGTGCCAGGGCCTCAGCACCCTTACAGGGATGAATTTCTTCCTGATATCCCATCTAAACCTGCTCTCTGTCAGTGTGAAGCCATTCCCCCTTGTCCTGTCACCACATGCTCTTGTATATTAGTATCCTGATGATGTCCTGTTTCCATGGCTCCCAAGTTTTCCTAGCTCCTCAAGGAAAGGAGCAGCTTTGAGTCAGTAGCCCATATATCATGGATCTGGCTCTTTGCATCCCTCCCTATCTCTTTGCTCCAGAGCTAGGATACAGGAGAATTGCTTCCTCTGCTGTATTTTATAGATTTACTGAGTATTCTTTTTTTGCTTCACCTTAAACTCGCAGTAAGCTTTACTTGTTGTTTAACAATGGATAACCTTTGTCTGCTCCTTCTCTGTTTGGTCCTTGACTTTACCAACAACTTCCCAGGCCTGCTCCCCTCTGATCTCTCCAGATATCTCTGAAACAGCCCATCAGGAATCTCCACATGGGATATTAGAGAAAAAGGATCTGTGATGAGAAAACCAACATAAGCTGTGAGTTAGAAGTGCCAAATCCCAGTTAATGTCCCAAACTCTCTCCTGTTCCGTGTTGCAGGCCATGGAATTTCTGTCCTGACTGCAGCACCGTCGGCGTTGCAGCAGCACCGGCAGGTCCATCACGCCGTGATCCCTCATGGGAGGAGTGGAAGATCCTCTGTCAGTGGCATTGTGGCCACTGTCTTTGGAGCCACAGGTTTCCTGGGACGCTACGTTGTCAACCGCTTAGGTAATGCTCACCAGGAGTACTAATTAAAAAAACTTCCCAAAAAGTTGTTCAATAGAACTAATTAGTCTTTAGGTTGCAGGGTGATATAGAAGTCTCTGGCATTTTGGATCTTAAAAGTGTTCTGCAGAATGTTTGGTCTGCTTAAGTTCCAGCATGTGGCAAGCAGTAAAATGTGTTTTAACCAAGGAGATTTTGGAGCTTTTGAAGGTTAAGGTCATTAAAAGAAGTCCTACTTCTCTGTGGAATGCAAATGTGAGAAGAGCCACAGCATGTATTTGATTGTTCTGGTTTTAGCCTTATTAGGACATTTTACTAAAAGGTTTGCAGGAGTTTGATTTGAATTCTTTAAAATTGCCCTTATGAATTTAAATTTTGGAAAAATAGCCCCTGCTGCTTTTTTCCGTTCGTCCTTTTCATGCGACTTAAACAATATAAATATCCTTGTATATGTTCCATTTTTTAGGTATTGTCCTATGTTTATAGGACACACCATTCTTGTTGTTGGTTGTTAACAAGCTTCGGTATTTTGTCTTACAAGACTAAATATTAAAGAAAGAATCCTGTTTAAGAATTCCAGTTAGGTATGTTCAAGAAGAACCTTAGTTCTGTTCTACTTTTAGCTTTGCAGATACGCATTCAAAATACCTATGTCTAATTGTAGTGCTTTAATGCCAGGGGGAAAAAGGGAGCTTTGTTTATTTAGAAGTTCATCTACTTAAAGTGATGTAGTTGTTTGAAACTTCGGGGTTTTTGTGGCGCTTTAGGTCGCATTGGCTCTCAAGTCATCATCCCCTATCGCTGTGATCAGTATGACCTGATGTATCTGCGGCCCATGGGTGACCTGGGACAGCTTCTCTTCATGGTGAGTCTGGCTTGAGATCAAACACAAACCCTTGGCTGTGCAAGGCAGCCTGGTAATCCTTCTCAAAGACACCACTCCAGCTGTTGTTTAGCCTCTAAATGGGAATGTTGTGAAAGAGCTTGCTTTGATGATGCCTATTTACACACTGTCTCATCTTGTTCCCATTTGATGCTCTGCTTGCAGGAGTGGGACTGTAGGGACAAAGACTCCATCCGAAGAGCCGTGGAACACAGCAATGTGGTCATTAATCTTATTGGAAAGGAATGGGAAACAAAGTAATTTTCCTCTTTTTCTTTTCCTGTATATGATAGATTTGCACCAGGTACTGTAGCCATGTGTTTGCAATGATGCTGCCATTGTTCTTGGCTTCTGTGAAAAAGGCAACCCCAAAATCTTGCATATAAAATTCCTTTAAATCGTTAATTCCAGTCCTGGTTGTGATCTGCTCTGGAAAGGTGCATTCTTTCCACAATTTTCCAGTGTAACGCTTTTGTTCTTTCAGAAAATTGAAATACACTGCTTTCACACACCTCGTAGGTGTTCCCTGAGTGCCTTCCTATAGATGACAGAGCCTCACCAATTTCCTATATTTATGTTTACATTGACCTTTATTTTATATTCATTTTTATGCTGTATTTATATTTACATTATTACAGAAGTAAGATTTCATCCTGTCACTTGGACATAGTGATGAATTGTAGCCTGCTAGAATAAACCATGATCAAACAGGAATAGCTAATGGAGAGTGCCTAAGATTATGACTAATAACATTCCTTGATAGAATTTTGGCACAGAAGCATTTTTTTAATAATAATTCCTAAGAATAGTTCCTTTTTGAAATCCATTTTAAAATTCCCATGTGTATTTTAGGTTAAAAATACCTATAACAGCAGCTTCTGTCTGTGTGTGTGTTCATGCAGTTACGTCCAGTTTATTTAAAGCCTTGTACTGCCAGACAAAAATTTAATGGTGAGATTTGCCTTTATATGGTGCATGATTTTGCTGTTATAGTAGACAGAAACAAATGTAGATATCAGTTTCATCTTTGTTTACAAACCTAATGCTTTTGTTGCCTTTTTTTTTTATGAATAGCTATTTGGCGTTCAAAATTTCTGGACTTGTGTAAAAAGTATGATTTATATAAAAGACAGTTTCTTTTATTGTTAAAAGGTAGTGTGAGGACAACAACAGAAAGTTTCATTCTATTTAAAAATCCCCAAACCTTGTTCTTTGGACAATTGCATTAGATTCAAACAGACAAGTCTTGGTCCATGTTCAGAACTTTAGGACGTTACAGAACTTAACCACTGTGTGGCACAAATGTTTTAATCACATATTTTATGCATGTGGGTACCAGTGGTGGTGCTGAAACCCTGAGATCAAGTTCTCTGGTTTGTTAAACACTAGGTCAGAGTAACCATTGTAATCATCCCAGAGCCTATGAAAAACTTGGGCAGGAAGAAAAGAAAAGTAAGATTAGATGGAGAGATCAGTCAAAAACAGCAAAGCCTGCCATGAAATACTTTCCTCCTTGCCTTGTACTCGTGTCCAGGCTCCTCTGTGTGTACTATGTTGTTTGAAACTCCATGGTTACTGGAGGGATGTTGTTTGTTCTCGTGTGTTTCTGAATCTATTTTGGTGAGCAGAACAGGAGTGATGGTTCCCAGGGTCAGATTAGTTATTGAAGGCTCAAAAATAACTTCTTATTTTTAAGGCTTTCTTTGGACTCCAGTGGGATCTGAAGAGCTGTGGGAGGAGATAAGGACACAGAGAGAGGTGTTTGGATAAAAGACATTTGTTACCCAAAGCAAATGGTCCAGATGCAGGGGTGCTTACAGGGACAGTATAATGACATGAGCAGCCAGTTCTCTTTCTTGCAGTCTTGGGATAGCTGGAAAGAATTTTGGGATTGTTGCCAGCCTATAATGTCAGTTCTGCTTGGAGACAGAACTTCTGTATTGTTCTTGATCAGATACCAAATTGGTTTACAGTATAACCCCTTAATTAGGCCCCTTGAATATCATACAGTGAGGGGAGGATTTCTTCTTGCTTCTCCTAGAAGTCCCTTCCATCTCTGAAATGGTTCTAAATGCTCTGACAAATTGTTTTTCCATTTGCATGAGCACCTCTGTGTTCTCTGGTTTGTTTTTGTCTGCTTCCCCTGTGCCAAGCATCTGCCCTGACTTTTGCTGCTCAGAAATTTTGAGCTTCTTTGTAGTGTAATTAAGTGTGTCAAATCAAGGCAAGTTTTGAACAAGTTTTGTAAAAATGCAGCTTTGCTGGAGTTCAAGATGCAAGAGTGCTTCTCTTAATAAAAATAACCTGTTTTCACTTTCACTGGGGGTTTTCTATTTGTCACAGACAAGTGGGCAAGAGGATTTTTCATACTGATTTAATGTTACCAGGTGAAAAAGCAGAGAAGCTAAAATTGAAGATTACAGTTGCAATTTCACTTGCCTCTAATTTTAATGATACGAGGAGTCCATCATAAAGGGACATTGTGTTTCTAACAAAGAGTGTCAGTATAGGTTTTTGATAATACATTCAAGTAATACATAGTGATTGCTTCTTGGCTGATTGGCAGCCATTGTTGATTGCTCCTAAAGTAACATTTGGGTTTTGCCTTGCTTTAGAAACTTCAAATTTGAAGATGAATTTGTAACTATTCCTCAAAGTATCGCACAGATAAGTAAGGAAGCTGGTGTGGAAAAATTCATTCATATCTCTCACCTGAATGCTAACATGAGGAGTCCTTCCAAATACCTCAGGAACAAAGTAAGTCTAGAATCCACTTCAAAATATTTCCTGAGAATGTACTTTGTGTTTGATTTGGTGTGTTTCTTTCCCCCAGCTGGGTCAGTTTGAAGGAAATCAGTGTATTAATTTGCTAAAGCCTGTGTTCTGCAGCTGAGAAATGTTTGGACTTTCTGTGAGACGTTTATCTTAGTGCAGCATTTCAAGGATCAATTGGCTTAGATAGAAATAATTTTTGTGCTACTGACGGTGTCATTTCTTTCAGTTCTGTTGTCAAGGATGCATTCTGTTCTGAAAGGCACCCACTTCTGCTTGGTTCAGCATGGAGCTAATGAATGTGTTCGTTTTAACTGGTAGGCTGTTGGAGAGGAGGTAGTGAGGGAAGAATTTCCAGATGCTGTAATTTTGAAGCCCTCTGAGATGTTTGGGAGAGAGGACCGATTTCTCAATCATTATGCAAGTAGGTACTCTTGGAATAATAAACCCATGTATGATTTGTGCAACTGCCTGTAGAGAACAGAGAGAAAATGGGATTTGCTTCTGAAAAGCAGACAGGTGTGTTTTTATCAGGAGCGTGTGGGAAACATAGAAACATAATAAATTCTCACCTCTTGACAGAATTCTTTCTCAATCTAGTTAGATATCGCTCTTTGTTTTTATTTTTGTAATCATTCTGTTTTGGGGGGGGGGGGGGTGTGTACTACTGGGTTTTT
>VXAD01003125.1:238071-276576 GCA_013399195.1 Dicrurus megarhynchus
AATCTTTTGGTTTTGGGGGGGGGGGTGTGTGTACTACTGGGTTATTTATTTAGATTATTCTCACCTGAGGTCTGGTCATCTTAGCCCTCAAAGTAGTTTGTCAAGCTGGAAAAATGTAAAAATCCTCCTGAGTTGTTTTGGGCTCAGAAGCTCCAATAATGTCTGATGGATCACCAACGAAATTGCTACACAAGATAGAGTGGAACCAGTTTCTGTCTTGCAAAGTTGAGATATGTCTGAGCCATGCTAAGTAAACAGAAAATGCAGCCTTCCCATTGCTGTCAATACAGAAATTAAATGCATGCTGAAAAAAATGTGGCTGCAATTGACTGGGAATTCTTCCCAATTCTATTTTTTTTTTTTTTAAAGTGAAGTCAATTTTCAGAAGAGATCCACACTCAGTGTGGTGTAAAATGTCTTGCTTATTCTGGTACTGAAAGGATTCCCAGATTTTCGCTTTTTTTCCGTCAGACATGCGCTGGTTTGGTGGTGTGCCTCTTATTGCTCTGGGCAAAAAAACAGTCAAGCAACCAGTCTATGTAAGTTTTTCTTAAAATCCCAGTCCCAAATCCTCGGTGGGTGGATGTGTTGTTCTGTAAACCACCTCTGAAAGAGGAGTGTGTGCATGTATTTTTGTTTTCTCTTGGTAATTGTCTGAATTTGTTCCTCACAGGTGGTTGATGTAGCAAAGGCAATTATTAATGCAATTAAGAATCCTGATGCAAAAGGAAAAACATATGCCTTGGCTGGGTAGGTCACGTTTTCTGATTCTAATTAACTGTAGTACTTCTTTTTGGTGTCATTTTTTGGCATGCTGCACAGTACATTTAATTTCTCCATCCATGCACACAGTTTGAGCTGCAATAAATTCCACCTCCTTTTTGGGAGGAAAAATGGCTCAAGCTGTTACTGTGAGTACTCTGAAAATCCTAGTCTGGGCCCCATTGCATTTCATGTGATGTATGTGCACACAAAGAAATAGGCAGCTTGGGAAACATGCTAGACAACATGGATTTGGGGAAAATTCTGGTAAAGCTGTGTGGAAACCACCTGGAATTAGAATGGGTTAGAGGCAGTGGATCTACAGTTAGAGACTGGATTTACAGGTTGCCCAGAGAAGCTGTTGCTGCCCCATCCCTGAAAATGTCCAAGGCCAGGTTGGATGGGGCTCTGAGCAACCTGGGATAGTGGGAAGTGTCCCTGCCCATGGCAGGGGTTGGAATGAGATGGTTTTTAAGGTCCCTTCCAACCCAAACCATTTTACGATTCTCTGATCTCTCGGAACTTTTCTGGAGAAGATGTCAGTTGAAGGCTCAGTTTTCATGCCTCTAACCTCAGACCTTGGCATCTTGAGATCTTGGGTTTATCAAACTACTCAGCAGTGTGCTCTTGTGGTGTCACAGAGCTTTTCAGAATGTTCTGGAATAGCAGCAAATTGCCTGGAAAGCCAAGGGAGATACCTGACACCTCAGTCTGAGCTATCTAGAGAACCTAAAATGCTAAGGCCAAATCTGAATAAGAAAGGAATGGGAATTCCCAGTGGTTTATGTTACTCTTAGGCAGGTGAATGGGAGAGACTGACTGCTTCCTTCTCTCCATCTTGAGAGGGGGGGAATGCATCTTTTGGGCAATTCATCTTAGCTTCTTCCTCTTGCTTTTAAATAGAGCAATATATTCTTGTGTCGAGTATACTTTACTTGTATCGAGTAAAGGTGAGTGAATCAATTTCCTTGCACCCATTTCCTACAAAGATGGGATGTCTTGATAAGAAAGCATCCTTACTTCTCCATTTGCTTTCTGGCTTCCAAGCGGGCTGGTACAAACTCCTGTCACAGTGCTGGAAATCTTGAGTTCAGAGTTGGAGTCAGCATGGAGGAGGCACGTTAAGGTGTGCTTTCAAAGCATGCAGCATACACTTCCTCCAGTGTGGTTGTGGTGGGTTAGCCTTGGCCAGCAGCCAAATGCCCACTGTTCCTTTCTCCCACTTCTCCATGCTTTTCCCCAGCTCCAGGATGGCTGCAGTCCTTGAGGATAAACCTGCTCCTTGTGAGCCACAGGGGAATCTCTGCTGACAAATTATCTGGATTGAAGAAACAGGCTTTTTTGTAAGCCTTGGGGGTGGAGGGTTTTAAATTGGTTTTTTTTTTCCTCTGGCTGCAAATATTGAAGTGTAGCTGACTGAGGTGTGATGTTTGCTGCTTTCCCTTTCAGCCCTCACCGGTACCTCCTGTATGACATGGTCGAGTACATCTACACGGTTTCCCACCACCCCTTCATTCCCTACCCGCTGCCACGACCTCTCTACCGGTAAGTGGGACCCTAATTCAGTGAGCTCTTGGCAGCACAGAAGCATAAATACCTGTTGCACAGATTATTTACTCTGCCCAGTTGTTATTTAATGTGGTGGGGTTGCAGAAGTTGGCTTTCCTGAGGTACTTGTTAGCCAGTTTTGAGCCTTCAGCTTAGGGACAGGCCTGCATTTGATGAGCTGGTACATGAATTGCTTGCTTGTAGTGAGCTTAACATAGCTGTTTATTCCAGAGTCATTTATCTGTGGCATCTAGAGACAGGTTGAGAGGACACAGCCTCAAGCTGCACCAGGGGAGGCTCAGGTTGGACATCAGGAAGAACTTCTTTACAGAAAGGGTGGCTGAACATTGGAATGGGCTGCCCAGGGAGGTGTTGAACAGCTGGACGTGGCACTCAGTGCTCTGGTCTGGTTGACAAGGTGGTGATCAGCAAAGGTTGGACTTGATCATACTGAAGGTCTCTTCCAGCCTAAGTGATTCTGTGATTGAATGGCTTTGCTGAGTCAAGAAGTAGCAAAAGGTCCTAATTCAACAAAATTAGTAGCAAATTGAATGATTTTTAATAATACCACAGGGAAAATCTGTGTGAATGTTGCTGACTGCAGGCCCTGACAGATTTTTGTGCACAGTGTTAAGGAACTGCTACTGTCAGCTGTCCTTCTAGTCTGGTAAGCACTGCCACCCTGGAAGCAGAGGAGTGGTGAAAGGTGGGTGTGGGCATGGATTGACTTTCTAGTTCAGTCCTTTGTATGGATTTGAGTCAGTGTTGGAGGCAAGTTTGTACTGGGATTTTGGCCTGACAGTTTGAGCAGTGTG
Organism: Dicrurus megarhynchus; assembly: GCA_013399195.1. Lineage (NCBI taxonomy): Eukaryota > Metazoa > Chordata > Aves > Passeriformes > Dicruridae > Dicrurus > Dicrurus megarhynchus. The sequence goes on from VXAD01003125.1 coordinate 241,197, forward strand.
CTTGTGAGCAAGCATTTCTTTGTCTGTGATAGGAGAGCAGTGACATCTTTAGAAGATGGTGCTGAATGGGGAGGCAAGAAGGGAAAGGTGAAGCATCACTTCAGCTGACTACAGCAGGCTGTTCACATGCACTGAGGACAGTAACAGTGCATGAAAAAGAGCAGTATAAATCTGAGCCTGGGCCTGATCCTTAGGGAATAATCACATCTTTTTGAAGAGCTAGCCCAAACAGTAAATGCCATTTCAGAAGTTGCCCTTAGCATGATGGAACTGTGTTATTATTTGGGATCCTGGTCCTCCTCATTTTTAGTACAATGCAGATGAATAAGCTAAATCAGCAGAGTTAGAGCCCTCCTGCCAGTAGGACTCGGCATTGGATCCATGCAAGTGCTGATGGATAATGCTTAGAACATCCTAAACTGTTGTGGCTGTTCCTGTATTGGCTGTAAGAGGCACCAGGTTATACCATGGCTCAGCTGGCCCAGAGCAGCTTGTTAAAAAGGTGCTCTGTGAGTGCTTCTTAGTTTAGCCCATAAGTAAAAAAGCATAACACAGACTGCAGCAAATGTGAATAAAACTAAGTGATATTTCATATTTTTGAGAAAAGAATGCACCTAAAAGGCAGATGAGCCTGGTGTCTATGTGCAGTAATTCAGTGACACCCTAATCTGCCAGGTGAAGCACTTCAGCAAGAGGTTCTACCTGTTCAGATAAAGATTCTGCTGCTGGTCCTGAGACACTGAGCAAGAGCTGTAGCATTATTTTCTTTTCCCTGACAGATTTCCTTTCTTTCAAGGGAAACTTCATTTCTGAAAACTGCAGCTATCTTAATCCTCACTCTTTTTATAGATTGCTCCAGATTCCACCAGCTTGTTTGTGTGGCTGATAACTCATTTAGCTGTCAGCAAGTGTGTTTTCTCCTGGAGGCATTGAATCCAACTTTGTGACTAATTGGATTGCTGCCTACACTGGCAGGGAACAGAGTTTGGATGAAAGGCAGGGGCAAGACTGAATCCTCTGATGTGTGGGGAATTGGATGTGGGGCTTACTTTCCCCACCCACTAACTCTTCATTTTAACTTCTAGAGATCTGCTTCTCCATTCCATCCAAAGTAAAACAGTATGAAATCCAGTAATTCAGGAACAGTTAATTACCAGAAACACAACTAAGAACTTAGTGGCTGACACGTTCGGCGCTTTAATGAACTCACAGCTTGCAAAAACAGCTTCAGAACAAGCTCTTGCTCACTGTCTATTAAATTTGAAGTCATTTTTACCAGATCTTGTTATCCTCTGTGTATCTGGATAAATGAGTGCACTTTTGCATTATTTCTTCTGTTCACAGTCTCATTGCAAGATTCTTTGAGATGAATCCATTTGAACCGTGGTTGACACGGGACAAGGTGGATCGGGTAAGTGTGGGACCAGCCAAAAATCCCTCTTGGGAAATGTTTCATTGTGCATTTGTGACTCCCACTTGTAGTTTTGCATTCCCAAAAACACATGGAATTGAAAACAGCCAAAAGTAGAGGTTGGATGAGCAAAGTGATGGGGGGCAGTGCTCCCTGCTCTTAGTCAGTTTATGTACCTCTAGATGCACCAAAATCACTTCCATCATCCAAAGAATGGTGTTTTTAACAGCTGAAGTTGAACTGACACCCTGCACACATTCCAAAATCTCACTTAACATTCAAGTGTTTCTTGGGAGAATGTTGCCACTTCATGTTTATTCCTGACTTCTCAGAGTGTTTCAGTGGGGGTGGAGAAGTAAATTGCAAAAAGCCAACTGCAAACAAGGAAAAAGTAGGAATTGGCAAGTATTGATGTCAAAATTTGGCATATGTGTAGGCTAGCAAAGATAGTCATGTACATTCTCTAAACTTTCTGCTTTCAGAATTATGGAGTGACTCTCCCAACTGGTTTGCAGCATTGGAATTTCAATATATTTTGTTATAACATAGTATCAGTAGACTGCCTTGATTGTTCCTCAGGATAGAATTGTAACATCTCCAAAAACCTTTCTTCCAGCTGCCTTTGTAATTTCTTGAGTTACATTTCATAAAATAAGCCTGCACCAAATCACTAAAACTGCTGCAAGTCAGCTGTAGCATAGGTAGTTTAAGAGGGGGTTTCTGCATGTCACTTCTGGGTCTGATTGTTCCTCTGTCCAAGCTTTTCTTCCTTAAATAATGTATATAATATTAGATGTGTTTGACTTAGAAGACCTTTCAAGGAACAACAGAGTAAGATAAATCCCTGTTAGAATTCTAAGATTTCAGTCATATGGGTTGCATATATGGTAATAGAATTAACTACTTTTGCTGTACAGAACCATGTTCTAAACCATAAACAGAGCAAAGCAGTCTACCAGAGGTGATAATTCAACACACATTTTCTTGACAAAGCAGAATATCCATAATTTGAGTTCAGGTATGCCCTTGGAGTTCTGCATAATTTTGTGGTTGTGATGCAGTAACCTCCCTGATAATGTAAGGAGAGAAAAGGAATACACTTCCTGCAGGTCTCACTGGTATTTATTCCTGAATTAAAGCCTGAAGGACCTTTTGTTGGATGCAGAATACCTGTACCTCCTGTTGAAGGCGTCGAGACCTTGTGTAATTATGCCACAGTTCTGTTTGAATTGTTGCTCCTCCTCTACTTCTTTTGGCAGGAGACTGATTGCATTGGGTGTAATGCTGTTCGTTTCAAGTCAATTATCTTTTTTTTTTTTTCCCTTACCCTCCCCATTCTTGTTGAAGTTTCACACAACAGACATGACGTTTCCTGACCTTCCTGGTTTTGAAGAGCTGGGGATTGAACCAGCCCCCCTGGAACAAAAAGCCATCGAGGTCCTGCGCCGTCACCGCAGGTTCCGCTGGTTGGATGCTGAGCTGGAGGAAGCAAAGCCAAAGACGTATCCCATGTAATGGCAAGGGGGATACTTAAAGCTTCTTAAACTGCCTTTGGATGACCCAACTTCTTTGGAGAACTGTGTACATACTGAGTAAAATGTATTAACCATGTAAACTGTATTTCACCAGTGTTGTCTTTTCAGTTAAGGGGGGACTTTTACTGCAATGCAAATTTTCTCTCCGACTCAAAAACAAGTAACATGGTTGCTTAGCTGGTGAGCATTGCAATGTTTTGAAGGTTGGGACTAGAGGAAATGTGCCTTAACACTTGTCCCTTTCTCCTTTGGCTCTCAAAGCAAATGTATCACTGTGCTTTAGGTGCTCAAATGATTTCAAGATCTAGGTCGCCCAGAACGTGCCCTTTCCAATAGGGATTGCTGGTAATGCCACCTGTTCAGATTATGAGATCTCAGACAAAGCCCTGGTTTTAAGTTTTTGACTCTTCTGAGCTTGGTTGTCTGTCCTGAACACATCTCTTAAAGAAAGTGCCAGCCTCCTTTAAGGGAGTTGTAGAGAGCCACAAGGTCTCCACTGAGCCTCCTTTTCTCCAGGTTAAACCCCCCCAGCTCCCTCAGCTGATTGCTGCAGCCAAAGATCAGAATCTCTCACTCTTTCTGTATTGCCAAGCTACTGTGAAACTCCTGGGCAAAGTGTTTCTCAAATTTCAAGAGCTTCCACATTTTGTTTTTCCACATCAAAACTGCTGCTGCTAATGTTTACTCTGTGAGAAAGAGGTGGGCTCTTGTGATAGTGTGAGTTTTTTGATCCTGCCTTCGAAGGAAGTACTCAATTTGGCTCTTATGGATTGTTTGTTTTCCTTTTGATAACATAAGTTCAGTGCTTTTAAAATAACTGCCAGTTCAAAAGCTAGGACAAACTGGAAGTGAAATGCATGTTGTTAGTAATTTGAGCTTCAACTTGTATTATTTTTGACTGCCAGCTTTTCTCTATCGGACCCTAACTGTAATCTCATTAGCACTCATTTGATAAGTGTGGCCCTGATCTTGATTTATTGCATGTTGCTCATTTCCTGCTGTGAAAGCAGTTCCTGAGCTGCTTCACAAGAGTGCAGAGAGATGCAATTATCACGTAGCCCTGTGTGGCTAAGGAGCAGTTTCCATTTTCAGATGGCAAAGTGCTGCAGGAGAAGCTGGCAAAGGCAGTGTTGGAATGTGAGGTGACAGTTCTGGGAATGTTTACCGTGGTGCAGTGATTGATTTATTTCCCCCTGCCCCATTCAAAGCACAGCTTTTCCATTTGCACCTCAGATCTCTCCTATAGGATCTTAATTCAGACAGCCATTAGAGAGTGGGAAAGGGGTGAATATCCATGAGAAATTTACTTGAAGCAGCTGTTCCACATCAGGAATATGGATAAAGTGGAGCATCACACCACAATAGTTTGCCTTACACAGCACTTCCCCTTCCCACCTTGCAGAAACTACACTGATTTCTCATTAGTTACCCTTCTGAAGCAATTCCTTACAGCCCTGAGTACAGAATCCATAGAATTGGTTGGAAAGGTTGGAAAAGACCTCCAAGATTGTTGAGTCCAATCTCTGATCACCACAGCACTGAGTGCCACCATCCAGTGGTTTCTTGGACACCCCCAGGGATGGGGACTCCACAGCATCCCTGAGCAGCCCCTTCCAGCACCTGACCATCCTTTCCATGAAGAAATTCCCCCTGAGGTCCAGCCTGAACCTCCTTTGGCACAGCCTGAGGCTGTTTCCTCTTGTCCTGTCCCTGTTCCCTGGGAGCAGAGCCCGACCCCCCTGGCTGCCCCCTCCTGTCAGGGAGTTGTGCAGAGCCAGAAGGTTCCCCCTGAGCCTCCTTTTCTCCAGGCTGAGAAAAGCTTAAAGGTTTCTCCAGTTGCTTAGAGGGCAGATTTTAATGACTGAGAGGAGCATTCACGCTGGCAGTAATTATTCTGTAGTTTCCTCTCCCTCCCTGCTGTTATTCTTCTTTTCCCTCTGCCCTGAGGAATGCACATGGATATGATTCTATGAAATGAGGGAGATCAGAGGACCTATTACACTTAAAGTAATCCAAATTATGAGTAATTCATGAGACTATTACTGCAACTTCTTTGAGTTAGGGGAGCAGAAGGTGAAGGGCACTGACAAAAGACCAAAGGCAAGCTGGTGGCAGAGCTGAGAACAGGGATGGTGTGCTCCTTAGGATGAGTTACAGCGTGGGACTCACTCCCTAAGCACCACTCCTTGGAAAAGCTTAGGAAGGTGGTAACATCAGTTGGGCATGTTGCAAACTACAGGATGGAAATTGCCTTTCTCATCATCACTAGGCAACGTCAGGGATTGTGTTGTTGGGATTCTGATTTGGAGCAGGGTATGGAGTTCACAGCTGGAGAAACAACTACAGCAACATGTGTACATCACTTTACTGCCTTGGCTTGCACTCAATCGCCAGTAGTCGGCGCTGCTGCTTAGCAAATCCTGATCCCTGTTTGCCACTCACCTCTCCCGGAACTTCCTTGCCCAACATTCATCCTCTGGGCCGATACAACTGATTAAAAAGCCATTGAACACCTCCTTTCAAAGTTTTTTGTATATACACAGCCAAAGGGTAGTGGTCAACAGCTCACTGCCCTGATGGACATCGGGGACAAGTGATGTCCCTCAGGAGTCCACACTGGCACCTGAGCTATTTAATACCTGCATTAATGATGTAGTCAAAGGGATCGAGTGCAGCCTGAGGAAGTTTGCAGGTGACACTAAAGCAGAGTTGTCACACCTGAAGGACTGGATTCCATCCAGAGGAACCTGGCACAGGTTTCCCAGAGAGGCTGTGGCTGCCCCATCCCTGGAAGTGCCCAAGGCCAGGCTGGATGGGGCTCTGAGCAAGCTGGGCTAGTGGAGGTGTCCCTGCCTATGGCAGGAGGTTGGAGATGATCTTTACCTTTCTAACCCAAACCATTCTGTGATTCTGTGATCTTGGCAATAGAGGGTGCATGTGCCTTGCTTTAAAACCATTGAGTTCACTTGTCTGAAGATTATCCCTAAACGTGACTATTGCAAACCTCCTCTACACGGAGGAGATGCCTCTCAGCTTCTGGTCCCTGGCCAAAGCAGTCTGTACCACGAAACAGAGACCTGGTTCTGCCAGAGCAGCACCCCAGGTGCTGTAAGGGGTTTGTCCAACTGCCTGCACCTGAGGAGCCTTTCAGGCTTGCTCAGGTGTGCCTGGAGGGAAAGCTGGGGGCAAAGGTTAAACAAACTGCTTAAAGTAGCCCTAGGTGGGGGTGAGGAGGGACAGCTGCAGGGTAAGGAGTCACTTTGGTTGGTGGCAGTGGTGGGAGCTCTGGTGAGCTGCTCGTGGAGCTGCTGCTTCCCTTCAGCCAGCAGTGCCCATGGTAAGTCACTCTTTTGACTTTTTGCTATATGAAATACTTGCCATGAGCTTTACAGAATCAAGAACAGATGGTTTTGTAAGCTGGAGCTGCAGTGAGCAGCTGAAGAGTTCTCCCCTGAAGACATCTGCTTTCTTCTGGGCTTGTGTCTTGTGGTTGGTTTCTCAGGTGTTCAACAGGGCATCAGTGCCTCATTTTGTCCCTGTTAAGGAGTTTGTGTTGTCTCTCTGCCATGGAATGAACTGGTGTGGAAGGCTTAAATTTATGTTCTAGTCTTTCTACAAGTGGGTAAAGGGCAGTTTTTGTTCTCTGTGAATTTGTCCTCTGTCTGTGGCCAACAGGACTTACTAAGGGAAGGGTGGAAAATAGGAGCACATACACATTCTGTAGGTGTAATTTCCTTAGGAAGTTCACCTCTAGCTAACATTGCTGCCAATTAAAGTAAAGCTGGTGCTGCCACTGCATTTTTTGAGCTTTTGAAGGCTGAGGGCAGCCTGGGCAAAGCAGAGATTGTGCCCCAAGAATGTGTCAGAGCAGTAATTTAGTAACACAATTGAGTGAAAATGAAAACAAAAGATATTTGCCAGTTTCCAGTTTTGCCAGCATTTTTCTTACCTGTTTCTCCCATGTACACCTCCTGCTTTAGACCCTTAAGTTGGGCTTGGGTAGGAAAGAAAGAGACACTCATTTTTCCATGTTTGTTGCTCCCCAGACCACCTTATTCCTGTCTTTTTGCTCCTTTTAGAATTTTCCCAGCCTGCACTTCAGTGCATTTATGAATCTTTAACAAAGGAACCTCTCACGTTCTTGTGTTTTCTCAAAATAAGAAAAATCTAGTGATACAGCATAAATTAAACAACAAAATCCCCTTCCTCATTAATTAACTTTTACTGTAAATATTCGAAATTTTTCATGCTAGTCTTCAAAAACTGGCTTAAGTCTATTTGAAATTCCTAATCTAACTTACCCAGGCCACTGGCTTCATTTTAGAACCACAGACTCATCATCCCTATCCCAATGTTTGATAACCCTTTCTGTGAAAAAATTCTTGCTGAAAAGGAGGAAATTCAGAAATGCAGAGGAAATGTTTTCCTCCTTGGCTGTGTGCTCAAGCTTGCTTGGCTTTACTGCATGTGCAGCAGGAACCCACTGTGGGAGGAAGAATTTGAAAAGGAATAACAAGGTTTTTATTCTGTAGTGTCTGGTGGAATGGAAAGAAGAGCCAGTCTGGAGGCAGGAGCTATTTAAGGGACTATTAACTGCCAGATTCTTTAAGGGGAAACTAAATCAGAGAGCAGACAGGATCATTTAATCTGTCACTGGGGGATTTGATTAGTTCTGACCAAAACTTGTGTGGTGAAGCTGTGATAATCAATAATAATTTAAAAAATAATAATTTTAAAAACCCACACTGCTTTCATTCACATCTTTTTTTTTTGCTTGACTTCTCTAAAGTCAGGAGATAAACTTAGATTTACCTTTTTATTTTCCTCCCTCTTTGTGGAACTGCAGCCCTGCTGAAACACCAAGTGTGCTTGTTATCAGGGCCCTGCTTGCATCAAGTGCAGTCCAGTCAGGAGCAGTGGGCAATGTTGAGCCAAACTATGATTTGAATTTCATCTGTCTTGTGTCAAAAGCAAGAGAAGAAAAATTGTAGCTTTCAGAAAGTTAGATGATTTACTATTTGGTTTCACCTGTTTGTCCCTATTCCTGTCCACATCACAGCACAAGTTTTCCATTCCCATACAAAGTACAAGTAGGTCCCTTCATTCTCTGATTTAATTTTTTTTTTTTTTTCTTATTTGGTTGCTGTTCCTGGGCTTTGTTGATGCTATTTAACCTGCTGTATGCCTCTCTTCCTGCACACATTTTCCAGTGCAGTGCATTTTGCATTAATTTTCTGGTACATAACCTGAGATTTTTTAAATATTCAGCAGTCTGGGAGGCTTTTTCCCTTGTGCTGAGATCCAGGTGAGGTGAGGACATCCACCAGCTTGGCAATTAATTACCAGCACTGAGAGGGCTAAAGGGCAGAGCTGCTCACAGTCAGCCACCCAAAAACCTTCAGGGAACTGTGCAAGACCAAAGACTGCCAACGACAGGGAGGGTCCATCAATCCCACAGGGCAGATCAGGGTCATATCCCATCCCTTGTGCCTGGAATCTGGGGCTTTGCATGGAGCTCTCTGCTTGAAACCAAGTACTGACAGTACCAGAGTGTTCAGCTCAACTTTCTGTAGCAAAATGTGATTTTAGCAATTGTTTTATACTTCCCTGACAGCAGCAGATTCTGTCTTCAGTTATCAGTCACGGCTGGAATCTCAGATTAGATTTCGAACGTGTTTTTCCTGATTTTCAGGAGACTCGGCATTACTTCGGAGCGTGTTTTTCCATCTGTTCCCTGTGGATTTACTCGGAGTCCCTAGTTCTCCCAGACTCCTCTCCCAGACAAGGCAAAATGGTACCTAGCAGTGTGTGTTTGCCTGCAGAATTCCCCAGAAATGTGCCATCTGTTTTCAAGTCCCTGAAGCAACAACGGTAATGGCAGCAGATTTGAAGCCAAAACCACATTTTACTTGAGCCCTGCTGTGGTGGACACACAGAGCTCCAAATTCAGCATCAGGAATTCAGCTCTGAAGTCAGTGCTGGCTTCTAATTCCATTTGTATTCCTGTTGCACTGGTTCAAAAGAGATTTGCAAATGTAGGTCAGTTCTGCGTGGATTATTCAACAGGAATTCTCGCTGGAAGTGTTATTTATGCAAGTGTCAGGACTCGAATCTGGGAGCTCCGTGGTGTAATGGCACACTTCCTCCAGCTAGAACTTCTGTGGGAAGGGGGGTTTGCTAAAGGGGGAATTCTTGTCGTACACAGGCAGTTTGAGGAGGTATTATCAATTTGCCATAATTCAAGGAGTAGTGATGCTGTGCTAGAGCTCTACACTGACGCAGGCATCCAAAAAAGACTGAGACAAATATGTGCAAAACTTCATGAGCAACACCACAGCATCGCCCAATTTTGTTTCTGCACCTCCTTTTGGCTTTGAATGTGCGTTGTCTGGTGGGGTTTTTTTGTTAAAGGGTGCAGGTGCAATTAGTGTGGGATGAAATGAGCCTGGCTCCTTCTTCACCCCGCCCTAGAAATGGTCCCTAACGTGTTCAGCTCAGTGTGCATTGAGTTCCATGTCTCCGGGACTGGCATGCAAGTCAGTTGGTTTGAGTAATAGCACACTGTGCTGCAATCTGCTGCATAATTATACACTTAATTAGATTCACAGTTTGCTACCTATGTCACACTGTGACAGGGCTTGCTGCTCTTTAGGGAGGGCAAAAAAACCCCTCTTCTGCTTATAGCTCAGAAAAGCATCATAACAGTTGATTTTCTCCCTGCAGGTTTGAGTTCCTCTTAGAAGAACCTGCAGAACAGATTAAAGCTCAAGTAATTACTGTTTATTAAATGCCAGTGGTGAGCACCCCCCAGTTAAAACAGGCCTTTGGGCTTGCAGGGGAAGAGCCCTGAGAACAAGATGATGATGGCAAACACACTTAGAGCTGTGGGATAAGCAAAGAAATTTCAATGTGTGAGTTCTGAGGGAGCTGTGATTGTGAGATTTTACATAATCCTGTGAGACCATCACAGAATGGCTGGGCTTGGGAGAAACCTTAAAGATCATCCAGTTCCAACCCCCTGCCAAGGGCAGGGACACTTTCCACTATCCCAGCTTGCTCAGAGCCCTGTCCAACCTGGCCTTGGACACTTCCAGGGATGGAGCAGCCACAGCTTCTCTGGGCAACCTGTGCCAGGGCCTCCCCACCCTCACAGGGAACAATTTCTTCCTCATATCCAATCTAAACCTGCTCTCTGTCAGTGTGAAGCCATTCCCCCTTGTCCTGTCACTCCAGGCCCTTATCAAGAGTCTCTCTCCATCTTTCCTGTGGGCTCCCTTCAGGTTCTTGAAGGCCACAATGAGGTTGACATCTCATGAGGTGAATCGCCTCCTACTTCACACAGGACAAACATGCTCTTACTTGTTATTCTAAAAAATATCTCTCTTCAAAGTATCTTCCTTACACACATTAAACCTGCCTTAAAACTCTCTGTGATGGGCACTGCTTGTGTGTCAGCAAGCATGAAATAGCCTTAATTTACCACTATTCACTTAAAACAATGGTATGTTTTGGAACAGTTATCCATGGGCCTCTGAGCAACCTGGTCTAGTGGAAGGTGTCCCTGCCCATGGCAGGGGAGTTGGAACTGGATGATCTTTCAACCCTTCCAACCCAAGTGTCGCCCTGATTTCTGCAGTGCTTAGATGTTTTTAATTCTGTGATAGAAGTTCTCACGCGCTCTTCTGTAAACACAGCTATGTTTGTCTAACTGTCCTTATTGTTTTCATTCTTTCTCCTGGGCGGGGATGTTTGATGGATAATTCCTTTGACCAGTGTGATTGAGGGGTGGTGATACCCACCATCCAATCCACAGTGATTGTTAAGAAGGTATATAACTGTCTGAATAGAGAGGCCACCTTCTTCTTGGCCTTTCACCTGCCGTGAGCGCGTAAGTGTCTTTCCTCGTGTCCGCGTGCGACACCCAAGCAATTCTATGATTCTATAATTGTGTCATTTGGTCCTTGACAGAGAAAGCCTTCCATCCTTCTCCATGAAATGAGAAGAAAAAATGGGCATAAAAATTTCATTTCTCATCCTGTTCCTCCATTTCCTTTCAAGACAGAAACCTTTAGAAGTGTCTGAGTGCTTGAAGCCTCCACAGATGGGCTGTTTCCCTAAGCATGGCACTGCAACGTGCAGTATTTCAGGGACTGTGTCAAATTGTCCACGCTTTTAAATGTTTGGAAACATAAGCCAACGTCTCCCTCCGTAAGGGAGGAGTCCCTCACAGCACCTTGCTGGTGCAGTCATGGCAGATTGCGTTTGCACAGACCCTGCTATGCTACTGTGAAGTTGATTATTGTGCATTTCACAGAGCCATGCCAGCATTTAGGAGCCAATGCTGTTAATTAGGGAAGTGATTGTCCCTCTGTGTACCCCTGGGCCACACCTCGAGTTCTGTGCCCAGTTTTGGGCCCCTCACTTCAAGTAAGGTCCCTTCTGTTTGCACCATCCTAGCCTCTTTGCTCGATAACCCCATCCACCATTTCTTCACCAGACTGCTGGTCACTCTCTCCCTCCTTCATCATTCCTTGTTTAAAGCTCTTCTCAGCAGGTTGGGCAGTTTTCTGTCTTGGCTTTTTTAACTCGGGTGATTTCATCACCTCAAAAAGATGACTAGGAACAGGAACACGAAAGACTCAGTAAGCTTTGACCAATAAATACACCGTAAACAACAATAAGGTCTGTGCAAGTGTTTCATACCTCTGATCTGTAGCAGTTTCCCATAATGCTGTTTAGGGTAATTTCTCATGCATGCACAGTGCACACAGCCCATAAATCCTGCAATGGAAGAACCACTCAAGCTCTGTGTCAAAAAGGACTCCTTTGCCCCCTGCTCATGGAAGGCTGTTCCAGAACTTCATAGTTCTGATCCTTAGAAATTTCTCCCCAATTTTCAACCCACAGCTTTCCTTGGCGAGTGTAGGGGTCCTTGGGGACTATATGTTCTTCTTAAGCCAGGATTGTCTTTTAGCTTAGAAATTTCTCTCCTTTCTATTTTTCCCTCCTGGGAAACTAAAGAAGCAATCAGCTTCTTAGACAATTTCATTTTCAACTTCATTTTCTTAGGCAAGATCAAGTAATCATTTTTTTTCTTCTTAGTTTCTTTTCATTTGAAGGATTTTCTTAACTGCCTTCATAGTCTTGTCCTATTGATCTCTTGTAATCATCCTGTAATCAAGCAGCAATGGAGACTTCATTCCTTTTCAGTCTGAACACGTAACAGAGAGGAGAAATTCTGATCGATCTTTGAATAGACACTGTTTACTTGGTTTATTTCATGTGATTTCTATAATTATAATCCTTTAGTTCACCCAATCTTTTTATTGATTCCCCAACCTTTCTGAAGAAGCCTCATTTAACAAACTAGTGATATGGATCTTCATTGTCATGGCTATATAAGCAGCATTTTAGAAGTGATATCTGGAGTACAAACTATCAACTATTTTTGGCAATGAGAATGAAAAACAAAGCAAACCACAAAGCAACCAGATCTCCTTGTCCTTTCCACTTAAAGAACAGATGTTTTATGCAAGACACTGCCTGTGGAAAAAAAAACCACCCAAAACCCTGAAAATACATAACTGCTTAAAGAATAAAAAGGGCAGGAAAAAGTTTGCCTCCATTTGAGGTTGGAATATTGGGTGGTCCTCAGCTTTGAAAATAAGGTTATGGGGGCAGGGAGGTTAAGGGAATGTACAAACATCTACCTGAACCAGTTTTAGAGCTTAAGAAGAGTTTGTTTTAAGGTTGAATGAGATGCCTCTGGAGTCCACGGGCAAGGGTATTGCATTTTATTGTCTATAGGGTTGAGAATTTTGAGAAGGAATTATTGATTTTTGCAGAATTTGCTTCCACCCAGTCCCAAGGCTTGAAGTCCTCTGGCTCCTGCAGAGCGTGGCTCTAGAGCAACAAGCCTTGTGGCTTATGTTCAGAGGAAAGGCAGGGGGTTCCTGATTCCTTTCTCCACAGCAGGAGCCCCAGGAGGTTTTGGATGAGAAAAACCTATATTTTTTTGACCATGAGGCACTTCAGAGCTGGGTAAGGCTCAGGACTCTGTGAAAAGCTGCTGCTCTCAGTTGGATGCTGCACAGCTGAATGAGCAGCCTCAAGCCAGCTCTCAGGGGTGAAAGATCCCATGGGAAAAGAAGGTAAATCCATTCCTTAGTAGGGAGCTGCCAGAGTGGGAACTCTCATCAGCCAGCTGGGGGAGTCCCCTGGGTGCCAAAAGGGACACCAATGTTTGGAGGTCACTGTGAGTTTAGGTGAATGCAAGGCTGCAGTTCAGCCAGGTTAGTGCAGTGCAAGCGTAGTAAGCACAAAGCCAAACACTGAAATATTTGCAAGACTTTAGGAAAGGTTCAGAAAACAGAGGCCTTGCTGCTTTGTGTCTCTAGTAGTTTTGCCTTGCCCAAATTCCTTCCTAACCTGGAGATTTGTCTTTTTCTTCCTTGAATGGTTCTCTCGTGTTCCCGGCACCTTTAAAATTGATTTTATCATCCCTATGAAACAATAGAAATAGAAGCCCCCTCAAAAGGCAGTTGTCAGATTGCACATTTTTCAATGGCCCACGGTATCTTTGGCTGGAGATTTGGTAGCAGGACAGTTCTTACTGTCTTTTACAGCAGCAGCCAGATCAAGTTCTAGCTGGGCTTTGACCTACCTAATTTTCTCCCTGCAGATCCCCACCACGTCCTTGTAGTCCTTTGGCACAGCTGCCCCTTCTTCCAAAGGTGGTGAGCAGCCTTTTTTTGTCTTGAGTTCCAGTTAAATCTCCCTGCTCATCCAGGCTGGTCTTCTTCCCTCATGTGTCGTCTTTCGGCACATGGGGATGTTCCTGCACCTGTAGGATTTTGTTCATGGAGAATTTCCAGCCTTCCTGGTCTCCTTTGCCCTTCAGCACTGCCTTCCTAGAGACTCTGTCATCCCAAACAGGCCAAAGTTTGACCTCAGGAAATCCAGGGTGGAAGTTCTGCTGGCAGCCCTCCTTACTTCTCAGAGAATCAAAACCTCACGATCTCTGTCCAAAACAGCCTCCAACCCTCACATCTCCCACCAGGCCTTCTCTGGGTGCCTTCCCTGGTCAGCTCCCTTCCAGCTGTGCCAGGGAATTCTCTTCCATGAACTTCCTATCCCATTTCCCCTCTGCTGCATTGTATTTCCAGCAGACACCTGGTAAATTGAAGTCCCCCACCAGAAGATGATGTTAAGAGGTAGTCAGCAAATGAAATTACATGTGGATATTCACTTTCTCTCTTAGGGATTGTGATCGGGGATTTTGATTATTTTGGGGTTTTAAACATTTTTAATCTGCAAACCCCAGTATGCTGTCTCCAGGCAGAAACTTATTTTGGAGACCTGGAGCAGGAGAGGGTCTCAAGGTAGGTGTGAAATTAGAGACTATATTACTCATTTTAGATTTCTGTCCAGGCTTGCAGCTGTGCACAGCTCAGTCTAAATCTACTTGTGTGGGAAGTAAAAAGTTCTGAGCCTGCAATTTCAGGTCTGTGGTGAGGACTCCTGTATCTTCTCTGACGTGATGTAAGGAAAAAGGTTTTCATCCTGAGAGTGGTTCACTGTTGGTAAAGCTCCAAGAGGCAGTGAAATCTCCATCCTTGGAGAGTCTCAAGACTAGGTAATTTTTCATGGAATCGTATCAAGAATGGCTTAGGTTGGAGGAGACCTTCAAGATCCACCTAGTCCAAGCTGTGGTTACTGTGATTGATCACTGGGGACCCAAACAGCAGTATCTCCATCTCTGTGTGTGGATGGTGTTCACCCAAAGCTGTTACCAGACTAAACAGAGCCTGAAGATATCTCTAGACCACAATTTAGACAGCTTTGGGACCTGCCTTTGGGATACAGGGAGCTGAATTTCACCCAGGAGATGAAGTTCCTGTGCCTGCTGTGCCATCCCAAAGGCAGCACAAGCACTGCACTTGGAAAGGGCTCTCTAGCACCCTCCAAGGAAAACCAGATTTGCTGGAGAGGAGGAGCTGATCAGCCATCCTCTTTAATTTAAGAGATTTTCTTTTCTATGTGGCTGTTTGTGTTTCTTTTTAATCCACTTTAAACCGCCCTGGGACCGCTCTGCCTCGGCTGCTGCTTGTCTTGAGATTTGTGAGGGGTGAGCTGTGAGTGCTCAGTGTTGAAGTGCTTTTTCATCCAGGAGGTTTAAGGCACCTGGCTGAACTTCCAGACAAACCTCCTTAGTTCCAGCACGATGGCTTATGGTAGATACTGAAGAGAGATGCTCAATCAAGAAATTCTACATGAGCTTCAGAATTCATTGATGGCAGGGTCGATTTCTTTGTTTCCTTCTTCCATGTAAAAGTGCCCTTTTCCCCCCAATTTTCCATGAAGTTTTGTAGTTGTTTTTTTTTTTTTCCTTGTTAAACTTTTCCACATCTCATTTGGATAATTTTAAAATAAAGTGGGTTTCCCCCTCTCTCCCCTCTTAAACAACCCTAGAGATGAGAAACTAAGCCTATAACTACAGAAAAATTAAATTTCCAAGTGATATTCTGTGTTTCAGGAGTCATTCCCACAGCTTTGAAATCAATATCTGCCTGTCTGGAGGAATTTCACCTCATCTTTCCCCTGTGGGACAAGGACTTCCCAAAGCCTCAGGTCTTTGCAGGTGGAGAAATGCAACCCCCCACTTGTTCCTTGTAAGTACTTTTTGACAATGATGGAGGAAAGCTGCATAATTCATCAGAGAAGAGCTCTGTTTTCTAAATAGTTGAGCTGTATCTCTTCCCACTTCCTACTTCTGTCTATATTCACCCCCTGATTAAAGCCAGGAACATGCAGTGAGATAGGCAGGCAGGGATTTAGCCCCAAATGCATCTCCCTTGCTTTCCAAAATGTGAACAGAGCACTTACACCAGCTCCCAGCAGGCTTAAAACGTGGCCACCCCGTAGGAAAAGCCCTTGCTGGATTTCTCAGACACAGATCGAGGTGCAGGCTCTGTGCTGCTTCCCCTGCTCGGCAGCCCTTGTGTAACCACTGCAAACCCAGCATTTTCCTCAGGAATGTGTGTGCAAACAGGAGACAGCTGAGCACTGGAACCGACCGCATCTGATTTCCTACACAGGCATTCTAGGATGAATTGTGTAAGGATTCTCCTTTGTTACCAACTGCTCAGGGTTTCTTTCCCTCTGGAAGGGGGATTTCTAGGCTTTCTCTCCTCTGTGGGAACTTGCTCTATCAGAGGTTTATGTCTCCTGTTGCCTTTAGTTGAAATCAGGCAGTGGTGGCAGTGCTAGAGAGACAAGGGCAGAGAGAAATCAGGTGGCACTGCAGTAAAGAGCAGTTCTGGACACTTTTAGCAGAGGTCCTGCTCCAAGGCTGTGTTTTATGGCCTGTTGGTAGATGTGCTGGCATGGGAGCTGCCAGGGAGGGAGCTAGTGAGGATTTCTGAGGCTGGTTTGATTCAGGTGCTGCTGACAGTGGCTTAGAGGACCCCCTGGTATCCTCTGTGGGAGCATCAGTGCTCCTGGGGAGTCGTTTTCATCTCACAGATGAGAAAAGTTGTGAGAGCTCAGCTGTCCGGGGTTGGTGCCTTGAGATTCTCAGACAAGGGGTAACTTCACACACACTCCTACTGAGTCTGGGAAACTGGTCTAAAAATGTTAATATAAACAGGCTCAATTATTGTAAAATACAGTTTATACTGATGTAAACCAAGCCTGTTGTGGGCAGGGACACTTTCCACTATCTCAGCTTGCTCAGAGCCCCATCCAGCCTGGCCTGGAACACTTCCAGGGATGGAGCAGCCACAGCTTCTCTGGGCAACCTGTGCCAGGGCCTCAGCACCCTGACAGGGAAAAATTTCTTCTTGATACCCAATCTAAATTTCAGTTTGAAGCCATTCCCTTTTCTCCTGTGACTTCATGCTCTTGTAAATAGTCTCTGTCCTTAGCAGATTATTATGGAAACAGTAAAAAGTTGAGGAATAGATACTTGGATAACAAATAACATGTCTGAAATGGATTATTTTTCCCCCACCCCCAGTAATAAATCCAGCTCCCTGGATTTACCTCTCCATGAGGGTATGAGTTTACAAATACTCACTTGTATAGATCCTTCCAGGTGAGAAGAGCTGTAGGTCTTGGTGGAGTAAAATTTCATCATGAAGTTCTCATTATAAACTTTTGGTCTTAAAGTTCTCTGCCTTGGCTAGGAAAGTTCACTTAAGGTTGGAAGCTGGCACAAAAATGTTGGTCTGACCTCAGGATCGAACTCTTATTTTTAATAGAACTGATGGGAACAAAACTGGTTGTGCACTTCTCATCAGCAAACAAGTTACAAAATAAGAGTATGACAGAGCTCAGCTGAGTGGCATTTGAATGACTGGCTTGGGCAGGAAAAATCTCTGGCAGTGTTTGTACAGCATAATGTAGCTTGGATGTTGCATTTGGGAAATGTTTTAAGGGGGACTCGAGGTATCCACTCACTTTATTTTTGCATAGAATAGTCCATCTAACATGTCTAACGATGATGGGCGAGAGACTTTATCCAGTTCTTCCTGTATTGAACCCAGGAAATAATCCATGTGCCCTCTCTAGTTGGATATAATCATCACATTATAAAAAAATATTGAGAAAGAGCAAAGTCATCCATGTGTAGATCAGGGTATTAATGCAGATTTCTCTTTTGCAGTAAAACTACTAAATCATGTCTTCCCAGCCTGAAAACTCAGTGTTTGTACATGAAATTGCAGAGAAGAGGATATTTACTTTACCTGGTCCCTTTGGTTCCCTATTTAAGAGTGAAGAGCTTTGATCTGAAGTTAATAAAAAAGAAGCATAATCTGTATAAGACAGATATACCCAGGAGACTTCTCAAATAGCTGATTAAATTTTTTTTTTGGTTTTCATTGAGGGCTAGGAAGTTAGGCCAAAAAAAAAGAGACTTTTTCAAGTTGAGATGCACAGCAATTTTTCTTTAACAGTCTTTAACAGAGACTACATGAGGAGGTATCAGTCCTTTGACTCCAGAGTTGGTCCTTGTCCATGCAGATTTGATTCCCCATCTTGCTGTTGGAAAATTCACGTGGTAGAGAACAGGATTTTTATGCTTAGGATGACAACTGGAGTGGCTGCAGAGTTTTAAGAGGTCTATTCAACATGACTTTTATATGCACTTCTATATGACTGGTGAGCTGCCAGAGTTCTGTTGAGGAGCTTTTGAAAAAATCATGGAAGTGTTGGCTGGAGGGCACCTCTGGGAATCCTCCTGCAAGGGCAAACTGCCACCAGGTCACATCAGTCATGCCTTGGCCTGTCTGAATCTTGAAGGCTTTTGCAGATGAGGTATCTGTGACACAGGAGCCCTTGGAAATGATACCTTGTCATTTGTGTTAACTCATCCCCCCACAACAGCTCTGCAGGAATCCGTGGCTAAAGAAGAAAAAAATGTGCCCACAGCTGCAGAAATAAAGATTAATTGGTTTGTTGCTTCTCAAATGAATTGGCGTATTATATTTTAATAGTTTAAGCTGGATCTATATTTAGCACCTATACTTCTAGAAAAGATTAAAAGGCTTTTGTTCCACTGATCCTCAGGATAATCAGGCTTCAAATTGGAGATCAGGACATGCAGAATGGGTTAGGGGAGTTAATTATTTGGAAACTGAATGGCTCAGATTTTTTCCTGTCTTTCAAAAGCTCTCAAGCCTGTTTTTCCCAAAATAGGAGATTTTCATAGAATCAGAGAGTCATGGCATGGTTTGGGTTGGAAGGGGCCTTAAAGATCATCCAGTTCCAACCTCTGCCATGGACAAGGACACCTTCCACTATCCCAGCTTGCTCAGAGCCCCATCCAGCCTGGCCTGGAACACTTCCAGGGATGGGGCAGCCACAGCTTCTCTGGGCAACCTGTGCCAGGGCCTCAGCACCCTCACAGGGAACAATTTCTTCCCAATATCCCCTCTAAACCTGCTCTCTGTCAGTGTGAAGCCATTCCCCCTTGTCCTGTCACTCCAGGCCCTTGTCAAGAGTCTTTCTTCCACTATGGATGCATAGTTTCAAGAAACACCCTCATGGCCTTGGTCTCTGTCCTCTGTCTTTCCAGTCCTCTGTCTTTCCTTGAAAGACAGGGAGCTGCACCCTGTTCTTTATTAGTTTCCATGTGTTTGTGCAAAACAAATCAGAGCTGCACAGGCCTCTGAGCTGCTACTGTTTTATGGCATAATTCAGGGCCACAGGGCAGAATCACAGAATTATTCAAATTAATCAAGTATATCTGGATGTCCATAGCCCAGCCTGCTGCTCAAAGCAGCATTATGTCTGAAGTGAGATCAGGTTGTGCAGGAATGTGTCAGGTTGGGTGTTGAAAACCTTTAAGGCCACAGACTGCCCAGCACCACGACATCTCTAGGCAGCCGGTTGCCGTGCTTTGTTATTTTGCTGTGCCTTTTTTCCCCACCCCTATGCCCAGTAAGAACCCCTCTTGCTTCACTTTAGGACCATTATCTATTGTTCTGTAGCTGGGTATGTGAGATCCCAGCTCTTTGGCCTTGGCTAAAGCCCGTCAGGGATTGGAAGGTGGCTTTAACATGACCCTAAAGTCTTATTTTCAGTGTAATCGAGCTCCACTGCCTCAGCTTCTCCTCACAGGACAAGCTCTCAAGGCTGGACAATTTTGGTGCCACTCCACTGAACTCATTCCAGTTTACTTCTAAAAGATTCCCTGAAATAGCTGTTTGTGCTTTAGGAGGGTTTTATGCTTATCCAAAAAGATGGATAATCATGGCTAAAACATTTTGACTGGCTTTCCTATAGGCCTGTGCTCAAATAGATGAGCACAGCAGCTGGTTTGCGTTCCCTTGACTTCCTCTCTGGGTTATCTCTTTAATTTTGTGACAACCAGGAGTCCTATTCTGTTGCCACAGAGAAAATACAGAGGTTTTGCCTTGGATTTAAATGAAGCATGAAAAAAAAAAAAATGTTCTTTAAGTTTTTGTCTTACTCCTACAGCTTGTGCCATTCATTAGGTAAGAGAGCAAGGAAATGTTTCTTAGAAATGTACATCTGTGGTTCTTCAGGTAGAAAAAACCCCGGATATCACTGCATATGTCTTATTATGATGGTGAATGTGAAAAAGTGCAAGTAATGTATGTTCATACTGAGTTTTCCTGTCAATTCAGATGAGCACATTATGGATAAAGCCTGGATTCCCAATCCCTCACGCCACTACAAAAGAATGTTCCTTCCCTTCTCAGACTTGGTCAAGAAAATTACTTCAGGAATAGAAATGAATTATATAAGGCTGTACCCTGGCCATCTGACAACCTCACATCTTCCCGGTAGGCACAGTACTAACTTTATCCCAGCACAGTGCTCGGGCTAATATGAGTCATCTGATAACCTCCTCACTGTGCATTGACCTCAACCTTGGACCAAAATAAACAGAAATTCAATTACAAACCTCTCCTTGGTGCTCTCACCCTCCCTCTGGTGTGTCTGAGGCTCTGAGGAGCGTGGCAGGCTCGGAGGCTTCGCTTTCGTTCCATCCGGCGGTGGTGAAACGGGAGCCAAGCCTCGGGATGGGTTGGTTTGTCCTCCAAAGAGCCTCGGGCTCTGATCCTGTGTTCAGTGGGCTCAGCACTTGCTCTGCTCTGCTCACTGCAGGTGGATTGCTCCTGACTGAGGCTGAGCAGGAGTCCTGTGTGACATGGGAAAAGCCTTGCATCTTCCTCTAAAGGCAGGACCTCGCTTCTAACACCTCATCGCATTCACGGATGGGAAAGATTTTTGTAGGCTTATAATGCTTTGCCATTCTCCCTTCCTGACAGCCGGATGCCAGATGGTTGGGGATCTTCAGGAACAGAATAGGGCACTTGGGGTGGGGAAAGAGCAGGGAGGATCACCGATAGGCATTTTTGGGATAAGTCTTCCTCAGAAACAAATCCACTTTGAAGACACAAACCCCTGTCTGTATCCAGGAGCGAGCAGCTGAGCTGTGCTCTGTGTGACAAGAGAGGGGTGGCACGTTGCCACACAGGGATAGGGGCCTATTAAAGCACTGGACTGAGCAGAGACAACTCAAAGATAACCTCAGCCCTGCCACTGAGGGGCTTTGTGTCCTTGGGCACTCAGCTCGTGCCTCTTCCCCGTCTACAAAATGGGGCCCATCACTAAGGTGGGCCTGTTCCAAAGCCATACCCTTTTTAGGGAAAGATTTAGGGTTTTGCAGTTTGTCTGGAGAAGAGTCCAAGCGGGCTGACTTATGGAAGGTGCTGAGCATCCCTGCACCAAAAATAAAGCTGTTCATCTTCTAAAGCCTTGATTTAAAGCTCACTGAGCTGTTCTCTGTGAGTAAATTACAGAACAAATTTACCTCGGTCTCTGGAGCCGTCCAGTCCTGATTTCTCTCGAAATAAATATTTGAAACTTCACAGTGAAAAGCAGATGTTAAATTTATGTTATTCCACAGTGCCTCTGAATTGTTTGCTTGAAGGTAAGCCCCCTTTCCTGTTCTTGCTCTGCATTGGTCACCTGTTCTCCCACATCTGAAACCACTAAAGCAGGAAAGTTATCCACAAAAAAAACCAACAGGAAATGCAACAGTTTTTAGGGTGCATTTTCAGATGCATCATGCAAAAACTCCCTGAAAGAGTCAAGAACATTGTCGTGCCTGAATTTACAAAGATACGTATTTCTACAGCCAGGGGATAATTCTGGCTGTAGAATTATAATAATAAATATGCTTATTATTGTAAAAAAGCACAACTCTGTGACCAAACATGCATACAAACATGCCCAAATATACCTAAAAATTTGTACAAAGCCTGCACTTATTTGGCTTTAATAACTACCCACATATCTGGGCAGAGTAAAGGTGAATCTGACAAAAATTCTAAAGGTGAGTCAAGAAGTTTGGGTGGAGGGCACTACTGAAACATGGAATCATTCTGTTTAAGAAGATCCTTAAAAAGTTGGGACTTGCAGACACCAAACTTTCTGTACTGAATGTGACAGAGAAAGAAAAGATGGTTCTGTTCTGAGAAAGAACCTGCTCCCTTAATTTGTACCCAAACTACCCTGCAATGAAAGGATTCCTTCATCTGAACTGTTTGGGTTCAATGCACCTTTTGTTTCACATGAAACCTGAGGTATTCACCTCCTGTCACTTTGGTGGTGAAGTGTTTTACCTCCTTTGTGACTCGATCAGAAGATCTTTGTATTCAGCAGAATGTTTCCTTTTCATGTCAGTCAGGCTGGGAAGATCTGTGCACCTCGTTCCTTTGAAAAATGGATTAATGATTCAGAAGTGCATTAACTTTGAACATCCACAGTCAGGCACATCAGAGAGTGTGATCCTGACTAGTTTGGAAAATTAACTTCCTCTTTCCAACGTGCACCAAAGCCACACAAACACAGCAGTTCCTCGTGGAAAGGGAATAACGAGCTCACACCTAAATTCAAGTTTCTCTGGAAGCAATGTTCTTTGTGTCTGGGGTAAGATTTTGAACTTGAGATCAAGCGTAGTGCCTCTGTAATAAGCACAGAAGGGAAAAAAGGAGGTGCAGATATTGGTTTGCTTCCTAGGAAATCAATACGAGATGATTTGGCACCGCGTAGTGCTTGGAACTCATTATGGAATTCCCTGGTGCAGGGAATGGCAATCACTTGGGAAGAGCAGAGAGAGAAACGCATTTCGTGATGATCCCTCATTTTTTGTTCCTCACCCAATTATCTGAATTGCAATATTGGCCTGTGCTTCTGACTTTTATGTGCAGTCCACCCTCTGAGAAGATTCTGGAGCACACAAACTCTGTCTCTCAGAAGTATTTAGGTTTTTTTTCTCTTGCCACAAATTCTACCTGTTTTAATACCCTTCAAAGGAGCAGCTGCTGTAGCTTAAATAACTGTCAAGTTCATACTTTAAATTTAAACCCATGTCTGTTAGAAGGTCCTAGTCCATTCATTTTCTCTTCTGATCCAGGACCAAGTCCTGCATACTTTTGCCATCCTGGAAGTGAGAAGTCATCCCCAGTGTCCTGTGGGTCCCTTGGGCCTCAGTTACCCTGATGTAATCCTGATGACTGCCAGAAAATTTCTGCATGTTTTACCCAGGGATAATCAATAACACTTTGGGCTCAGAAACAGTGATTGTTTACTGGAGGCTCCTTCACTTGTCTTCCTGTGAATTAAAAATTGGGGATCAGACAAACCTTCTTTCGAACAATGAGGATGGTAGTCCTTCTCTGTTTGCAAAGATTTGGGAATTACATTTTAACCAAGGCTGTCTGAGAATCTTCTGTGAGGACAGTTCTCTGATGGAAAATGCATACTATTAGGCATCATCATCAGCTGAGATCTTATGCCAAGAAAGCTTTTTATTTTTCCCTCTCTAGGATGAATAGAGGGAGTGATCCTTGGTTATCTGCTCAGAGGGAACTCAGGAGCAGCTGTCAGGTGGGGATGAACAGCAGCCACCTTCCTGCCTGTTCCCTTCTGCAGCATCCTGGGAAGCCAGGCACTGGGAAAGGGGAAAGCAGAAAGACACAAGAGGCTGTTGCTCAACCTTATGGTTCCTATAAAGAACCACTATTGAATTCTCTTCCTCCTTAGGAGCAGACAGGGAAAATGGGGGAAGAAAGAAATGCACAGATAAGGCACCAAACCCCTTAATGTCAAGCACTTAGAATTTCCACAGGGGTATTTCTGGTGCAGTGAACTGATAAAAGGTGGAAGACAGGCACATGGTGTTCCTTCAGGTTATCATTCCCTTGGATGTCAGATGTGAATTCATCTGACGTGAGGCAGGAATGGCCATAGAACCATGGAACGGTTTGGGTTGGAAAGAGACCCTTAAGATCATCTTGTTCCAACTCCTGCCATGGGCAGGGACACCTTCCACTATCCCAGCTTGCTCAGAGCCCCATCCAACCTGGCCTGGAACATTTCCAGGGATGGGGCAGCCACAGCTTCTCTGGGCAATCTGTGCCAGGGCCTCACCACCCTCACAGGGAACAATTTCTTCCTGATATCCAATCTAAACCTCCTCTGTTTAGATCCATTCCCCTTTTCTCCTGTCGCTACATCTCCTTGTAAAAGTCTCTCCATATCTTTTTTTGTAGGCTCCTTTCAGCTGCTGGAGGGCTGAGCAGTTTGATGTTGCTTTGTTGCCACAGCGCACGACCTCAGCTGGATCTAGCTGCAATTCCCCCCACAGGTCAGAGACAAACAGCAGGTGAGAGACATCTCCTCAAAGCAGGAACAGCACGGCCACAGAAACCTCTGAATGTGTCAGTGCAAGCTGGGTAGGCTTGCATGTAATTGAAGGAATGCTGAAACAAATCCATTAAATGGGTTTTCAGTAGCAGCGATGTCCTTCTCATAATACAGGCACAGGAATGACTCTCAGGTCAGCGTTGCCTGTACAAGGAGGCTGGAGTTCCTCTTTCAGAATGTGTTCTTGCATTACCTTTGCAGAAACATCTGCCAAAGGGGCCCACTGGAGTGGAAAGCAGCCTGGTTCTTCCAGTGTTCCTGGGGAATGTGCCTGGGAGAGAGCACTGGTTGGCTGCAGAGGAAGAAATCCTTGCAAGAGCCTTCCTCTGAAGGTTTGGGAAATACTCTTCTCATGTAACCTCCCTCACACGTTGTTTGGGAGCACACACGGAGTGTTTTACTGGGCTACAGTGATCTCTACAGCCTCAGGTGCTGCAAAGAGCTCAGCATTTGCAGAATTATTGGTCATTTTGGGCTTACAGAAATAGATGTGATCTTTAAGGCTCCATTCCAATAGCTGGCTCGGATGACAGCTCAAAATGCCTGACAAAATGAAGTGCAGTTAATGCTATTTCTGTCCTGAGCTGATCTCTGTGGGGTTTTTTTAATTATTATTCTTAAATATTAATAGCAATGTCTCCACAGATGATCTGAAGTTCAGAATTCCACATTTCCTGATCATTTAGTCAATCCATTCCTCACGCTAGGTGCTAGTTATGCTAAATTGGCTGAAAGAGCACTTCTCAGCAGGGTAAAAAACTGCAGGATTGGGATCACTGTCCTTAGGTGAAATGGTTCCCTTGGGAAAAATCCTAGAGAAGCTGCTCCTGAGAACCTACTGGGAAATTAGAGGGGTTTTGTTTGCTTTTTAAAAGCCCAGAATACTTCATTTATTTTTAGATGTCTGGCAGTGAATCTGGCTGCTCTAGGGATGCTTAAGCTCTTCTTAAATTCAAGCGAAGTTCCCTGTTTTTCCTCCAACACCAAGATGCCAGCAATAGTTCTGGTTCCACAGACCTCTCAGTTCAATTATATTTGCTTAACTGACAGTCTGATAAAGCCTTGTTTGCAAATATTTTGGTTCCAAGGGTTTGACTGGCCCATCACACAGGCAGGAATATATAGCAGGAAAGGGTTGGGAGATTGTATTTGTTGTAAAGAAAGCTTTTCCTAAAAATCAGGGGCTACTCAAAGCAGAGCTCTAGAAAGGGTTAGTTAGGTGATGATGTGAACAAACAGGAGCTGAAATTTCTGGGTTTTCAGGGCTGTGGAACTGAACCATGACAGTAGCTTAATGGCTCAAATTCAAAAAGAGCTTCCATGATAAATTTAAGGCTCCTCTTCATCTTTTAACAAATAATTTAGGTATTTTCCCACAGAAAATACCCTTCCCTTCAGTGAGAGCAAAATCAGAAAGAAATTCCAGTCTGAACTGAAGCAACTGGAGTTTGAAACCTTACTATGGGAAAGGCATTATGCATTTTTCATAGACAGCAATAAAATATTAATTCCTTTTAGTGACTTAGATGAGCACTATAAAAAAAAAAAGTATTAGAACTGGGGCAAAAGAATTGCATTATTGAACCACATCCTCTTCATTACATGTTATTAAAGAGTTGTTCGATATTTTGAGAGGAAAAAGACTTTTATAGTTCTGGTTATTAGAGTAAAAAGTTAAAATTTCTTCAGTCTTGGGAGAGAGAGCTGAGGCTGAGGGAGCTGTTCCCACTCCTTTCTTTCTAAAGAACTGAGCATCAGCATTCCAATTAAGGGATTTTGTTTGACCCCTGTGCTGGAACAGCATTCTGCAGGAGTGTTCATCAGAAAAGCCTCCAGCAGAGTGAGAGCCTGGCTCCACTGACATTCCAGGTTCCCTCCCAGTGATCCCAAAAGAGGTCAGAGGGATTCCACCAGCTGAGGAAAACTGCTCCCATGCCTGTCCCTCCAACAGTACCTAAGTTACTATAAAAGGCTTCTCCTGAGTCCAAGATTGTGTAATATTTGTTCCTTACAATCACAGTCCTTTGGGTGCTGACATCTTCACAGCAAGCCTTGGCCTCATAGTGCTATAAAAAGTTAATTTTATGGAATTCTCATTGAGCTCCAAAGGGTGGTTCAGGAATGTTTGTTTTACAGGCAGCCTGTGCCTGTTCAGGGTGGGGTTTTTAAAAAAGAAAAATAAAAGTGGTGCTGCTGTTGTTCCTCCTCCCAAGAGCTGAGGCCTGGGTTGGCAGCCATTAGAAACTGTTGGATATAAGTGGATAAGACAGATCTAATAGAGGAGATGTCATGGAAAGAGCATGATTCACTGCTCTGGGCTGTGCACAGAGCTCAAACACTTGCTTTAATCTGGTGTTAGGTGCCAGCTACACGTCTAGAGTTTGACACCAGCACTAGGACAGAGAGCTTTTTTCCTTGGCTCTTGATGATCCTGGAACTGTTCCCCTTTTGAGGAGCCTTTCCTGCACGCCTCAGGTTGATCACATCCCAGTGGGGTAATTATATATTGGTGCTGTAGATATGTTCTGCAAGCAGCAGCTGGAGCTTGGGGAAAACAGCCTTTCCTTGGAAACCCTTGCTCTCAACGAAGTTTTACAGCAAAGCTTTCCTGGATCTGCTTCCAAGATTAACACAGAAGGTTTGAAACTGCATCTAGTGCTTAAAACTGTGATTCTGCAGAGCTCCAAATCTGGGAAAAAACTAAAATTGGAGGTCTCATATCAGACAAAGTTGCAAGTACAGCTCTCTTCCATTGCAGTTTAACACACTGCTCGGGTTCCATTAAGTGGTAGCACAGGTCATAGCCAGGGAAGTGCAATGGCTCTTGTTTCCTAGATAATGGACATTTAGGGATGAGGCAGCACTGCATTCCTGATAAAACAAGGGAGGCAGGGAATTTTGCTGGGAATAACTAAAGAAAAAAACCCCAAAAATCAGTGAACACCTCAGACTTTCTCTTGTCATTGTCTCTACCTTCCCTACCTCACTGAGCAATGGGGTCATTCACGTATTAGCTTCCCTTTTTTTTTTTGCCTGTTTACTTATGGAGCCAGTTCTTCTTGCCCTGAAATCCAATTCAGACCAAAAGAATCGGAAATTGTGGCTCTCCAGTGGTTTCCAGAAAGTCCAGGAGCAGACACAGATGATTTTGCAGGGGTGATTTCCATCAGGTATTTTTCGTCCTCACCTTATCTGTGGCTCTTATGGTTTTTATTCAGCTTCTCTGCAATGCCCCACTGATTTTCAGCAATTTTCATGCAGGGGAAGAGATGGTTTATGGTACAAAGCTGATCTTACATCTGTTTTTTATTGCTTTCTATTTGGAGATTGACTTCATGTTCCCATGGTCAAGAAGAGGGGAAGTTATTTCTGCCCTTTATAGCCAAGAAGGTGGGAGGGCTGTGTGAATGGATTTAGTCTGGTACTGGGTTTTGTACATCAAGTTGAGCTTTAATTGAGTTTGGTGTCTATTTGGTTTATATTCAATAATAACAATCCCAAAATACTGTTACTCCATGACCATACTACTGTTATCTTCGAGGAGTCTGGCCCTCTCTGCCCCAGCTGGAAGGTTTCTTGTTGATCTTAAAGACTGCTCAAATAAGATTCTTTTCATGTTGCTTGTCTACCTCTGGGCTAATTTGCTTGTTTGTTTTTATTAGGAAAGCTTCTGCTAAAACAAACTAGGGGAAAAAAAAAATTGGCTGTCTCTGAAACAAAGTTGGTGGAAAATGTTTTGCTCTGCCTGTCAGACATTATTACACTCATTTTGCTACAAAGCTCTCCTACTTTTTGAGCAGAGCCAGAAACTTTGGCAGGGAGGCTATGCTGACATCATGGTGTGCTTTTTGCCATCCTTGAAGAAATTTGCTCCATGGATTTTTTTTAAACATGTATTTCTTTAGAAACTTGTCAGAGCTTTACTATGGAAATCCCTGGGGATTTCTTAGCTCTGGAAAGACCAGATGTTCCCATAGCAGTGGGAGGGACTGTTCTGGCTGGCCAAGACCTGCTGCTCCTGGCAGGGAGGGCTGGGATAACAGGTGGCAGACTCAGAGCTGTGTCTCCAGACACTGGGGAAGTGGGAAGGCACAGAAGTCACAGCATGGGATGAAGGGAGAGGCTGCCTGAGGTGAGAGAAGGAACACAGTGCTGCCAGCTGTGTCCTCATGGGTGGGGATGTGACCCTTTTTTAGCCAGATGACCTCTGGAAGCCTCATCACTTCCATTCCAGGGGTGAACAGAAATCCCTGTGAAGGGCAATTAGAAGTTACAGAAAGGCCAAATCCTTTCCCTCCTCTTCGTGGCTGGGACTGGGGACAGGGAGAGCAGGCAGGAAGAGCTATGTGGCTCCAGGGAGCAGCATTCCCTTCTGCTTTCCCTCTTGTGTGCCCCTGCTCAGGCCAATGCCTGCACTGCCCACAACACTGCCTGCTGAGAACAGTGCAGATGATCTCTACAGAGACAGACAGACAGACAGACCTGCATTTGGGGGGACAAATGGAAATATGGGAGGGGGGAAGGTCTTTGTGCAGACAGGATATTCCTCGTGGCACTGTGTATGGGGCAGGATGGATGCATGACACACGTGGGATGGGGGCTTCCCTTGCAGACTGAGTTCCCCTCACATCAGAGCAGTACAGATCTCACTGAAGTCTCTGTTTATTGTTCCCTCTCAACAGTGACATGCAGTGGTGGCATAAAATAAAGTGAGTTTTGTTACTATCCAGGCAACATCTGACAGCCTGTTAGAACTTGTAATGACTAACAAATTTAAATGTAACAAACTTCCACAGCTGAGGTGTTCTTTTGCTGCTGTTGGTTGATTTTCTCCTGGCTTTTGTCTGGTTTGATTTTGTTTATCTTTTTAATAAGGTTTAAACAGGCTGCAAGTGCATGTGACTGTAGAGCTGCCCTCAGTGGGAGTTTCACTGGCTGACCCCAAGCTCTCAGGGATGGTTAAGGGATGCTGTGAGTGGCCAGAGTCTCCTAAACTCTCCCTACAAGTTTTGCACAGTTTCACAGGCCCCCCTCAATTGTCACAACTCCTCCTGTTCCTCTTGTTGCCCCCATCTTATCCATTGTAATTAGTGACTGAAGAATTCTGGTGTTTGTCATTTCTCTGTTATCCCTTTGTGTCTCTGTCTGTGTTTTTCTTTCTATTTTTCCCTTTATTATCACCTTTCACAGATTCATAGAACGGTTTGGGTTGGAAGGGACCTTGAAGCTCAGCTCATTCCAACCAACCCCCTGCCATGGGCAGGGACACCTCCCACTATCCCAGCTTGCTCAGAGCCCCATCCAACCTGGCCTTGGACACTGCCAGGGATGGGGCAGCCACAGCTGCTCTGGGATACCTGTGCCAGGGCCTCACCACCCTCACAGGGAACAATTTCTTCCCAATATCCAATCTAAACCTCCTCTCTGTCAGTGTGAAGCCATTCCCCCTTGTCCTGTCACTCCAGGCCCTTGTCAAGAGTCTCTCTTTGCACTGAAAGGGTCCTTGATCAGGTTACCTTAAAGCAGCAGAAGCTTTCTCCTCCCACATACCCTTACACAGGATGTAAGGCACTGATCATTTGCTGGACCACTTAAAAAACATTTCACCAGCAGCTAAAAACATCAGAGGTGTCACTGGCAGCATGTACAACCTGCTTTTAGCCAGGACTCCTTGCAATGGCATTTTGGACTTGGGCTAAAATAAGTTTCCTCACTGTAGGTTTGGAAGCACTGGGAGGGCACACAGATGTAGAGGGACCAAATGCCACAGCAGAACTCAAGCAGAATCGCTTGTCATTTTGGAAATAATGCCTTCTTCTTGCATGGAAGTGGGGCTTTGTTGAAGTGTTTGGGTTTTGGTGTGAGCCAGAGTGTTAAATAAAAGGATTTAGGAGCAGAAGGGACTGGGAAGCAAG
The DNA here is from genome assembly GCA_013399195.1 of Dicrurus megarhynchus. NCBI lineage: Eukaryota > Metazoa > Chordata > Aves > Passeriformes > Dicruridae > Dicrurus > Dicrurus megarhynchus. The sequence goes on from VXAD01003125.1 coordinate 271,304, forward strand.
GAAGGATAGAACAGCGAACTGAAAAGGCTGGGAGAAGGTAGAAAATGGGAAGGAGGATGGGGCGTGGGCAGAAGCCGAGGCACAGGATGGAAGGATAAACACCTGGGACCAGCTCAGGGCCTGTAGGATGGAAATAAATTAAAGAATGGAAATTGAATGGAAATGGAAAAAAACAAAGGGGGTTGAACAGACCCAAGAGAGGAAAAAGTCCAGCTTAAGCATGAACAGAGCTGTCAAAGCAGTTGCATCTGATGCTGCAGAACCTGACACAGTGTTTGTACACCTCAGTCATTTTAAGCTGCCTAGCAAAGAGTTGTGAAACCCTCCACCCTTCCCTGGTGATGTGTCTGCACACTGCTGTCATTTTCTGTCACGCTCATTCATTTGCTCACACAGCACAGGGTTGTGTTGTGCACCTAAAAACTCTGGCAGGCCACAGTGTTTTTCCTCCTGTGATAAACAGAAACCTGAAGTCTCTGAAATACATCTAGTGTCTCTCTGTGAAAAGGCAGCTGAAAAAATCCCAATATATTTACATGGGAAATACTTAAGGGATTTAAAAATAGAGGTTTAAAAGTTACTCATCTGTAGATAAAATTTTGGGGAAAAAGCCAAGACAAAGACAGTATAAAAGGCATTTCAGGTTAATAGAAGTACTTGAGAGCTAGAAAATACTTGTGTGAAAGCTTCTGGTACAACCTGTTTTGTCTTTCCCCCCTCCCTTTATCCCAGTACTGTGACAAAATCTTTAGTTACACCGTTAGTTATTTTTGCCAGTACAAGAACCTGTCCTCACTCAACACACAGGAAAGGCAGTATTCCAGGAACAGTCTGGGTTGATCCAGGGAATGGGACTGTCTCCTTCACTTCATGGAAGTGCAGCTCTTCCTCCATCACTCAGCAGTGGCACAAGCACCCTTTTCAAAGGGCAGGATAGAGACTGCTCCAGGCCAGGCTGCATGGGGCTCTGAGCAACCTGGGCTAGAGTAAAGTGTCCCTGCCCATGGCAGGGGGTTGCAATAAGATGGTCTTTAAGATCCCTTCCAACCCTGGCCATTCTATGATTCCAGGACTGGGATGGATGTTTTCCCGTCAGAGAACAATCAGGGTTACTTCTATTTTGAGAAAACTGGGATTTTTTTATCCCTGCTCCTTGTGGTGATGGATGAAACTGCATCATGATGGGTACACGGGTGTTGTTAGATGCCCCAACCTGCCTCACCTTGTTGCCATCTGGAGCTTTGAGATCTGCAGTTACACGAATTGAGAATTCTTTGTTTTGAGAATATTTTCTTCCCTCTTGGAGTGTAACACAAATGGGAAAGCCAAGGTTTCATTGCCCATGTTCAGTGAAATCACTGCTCTTTCCTACCCTGAGTGAGTCTGGCGTTCTGCGAGATGCAGAGCAATGTTTCAGACCTAGGCCTTCACTTGGACTAGAATAAAGAGGCTGAAGGCACTCAGGGATCTGGCCATGTACATTTGATGCCATAGCAGTTGATTCTCTGATGCCTGGAAGGATGTTAATAAGCATCCTTCAAGTTTCTCCCATTTTCTGGTGAGAGAACAGACCAGGAAAACTCCTGTTTCTGAGTGGCATGTCTAACAGCTCCAGGGCTCAAGCTAATTCTTCTTCCCTCCCCTGTTCAGCACTCTCATTTATAGATTTATGGCTCTGAATAAGAAGGGAAGTATGAAGTTGGCTGTAATTGGTACTGTGCATAAGTGTAAATTACCATTCCAAATGGGGATGCTCTGCCAGCTATTGCATTTTTTTATTTTGTTTTATTTTCCCCATCTACTGCTCTTTTTAGACTGTGGAGATTTGTTTGATGTGTGGAATATTTTGGCTCCTGGGAGATGAATCCTACCCCAGGGCTGTGAGAGGTTCTGTTGTGCCTCCCAGGCTGCACGTTAAGGTGTTGATGGATGATTTCAGAGGTGCATTGATCACCAAAAAATACTGCAGGTATGGAAGGTTGCTCGGTGTTCTTGTTTCTTCATTTGATGGGGGTGAGTGTTACAAGAGGTCACACGAGCAAAGCACGTCAAGCTGTTCTGCTGAATGCCCGGGTGGTCAGCCAACACCCCCAGCACTTACTGGGCAGCCTTCAGCCCCAAAAGGAGTTTTGAAAAACGGATATGAAAAGTATTTTTCTACTGGGCCGCAAGCAAGTGAAGAAACTGTGTCAGGGTTAGAGGGGTGAGAAGCTCCATAACTGGGGAAAGGGAGTACCTGAATGTGGGAAGCAGAAGATAGGGGTAGCACAGGAGCTGCAGAAGAGGGAATTGGAAAGTTCAGGAGATGATGGGGTGACTGGGAAATGCAGGGAGGCAAGGAAGTGGCTAAGAGTTCTACATGCTCTAGCCTCAAACCTAGATTCCCACTTGGGATATCTTAGTTTTGGAGTGAGGGTCTGTGGGTTTGGCCCTCCTGAGAAAATGCTGCACAGACACAACTTTTTGGCAGCTGCAGTGCTGATCACATCAAATCCTGCAAAAGGGAGCTAAAGGAAATCCAAAGGGTGGCAGTGTTACCCAAAATGCTGAGCCACATTTGGGGGTGCATAAGGCATCCAAGGGAATGGCTGGAACAGAACTCCTGCGCTGCAGATTGACTGTGCCTGTATGGACCAGGCCTGGGAGGGCAATGTGCCTCCAGATTTTGGAGTGGGATGAGAGCCCAGAACTGGGCATCTTGTGCTAGCCAGAACAATTTTCCCCATGAATCCATGAAGGGATTTTTGTGCACCTTGGCATCAGTGACCGATACAGCCTGCGGGAGGGTGTGGTGGTCATAAACTCTCGAACCACAGCGAGGTGCCATACCTGGGCTTGGAGATGTGAACACAGCCACTGCCTCAAAGAGAAGCTTAGTGGCACCCTGAGGTGGCACTGGCCTCGTGCTGTTGGCTTCAGAGCCAGCCCCCAAATCTGTCTCCAGGGAGCGTTATGATGTGGCAGTGCGGCTTTTGGGAACGCTGCTCTTGTCCCTCCTGACACCTCCGGGTCTCCCTTGCCTCCAGCTCTGCAAATTGTGAGCCATTGGGAGCTGCTGGCCCAGCAGGATCTGCACGGAGGCTGAATTGTGGCAGCTGGCATTGCCTCTTAATATAGAAGTGAGGGGTGTGGCTGCACAGGCACCGCGGTGCAGAGCGGCTCGGGAACAGGCTGCGTGCTAAAAAGAGTTTACTTGCACATTGCAAGGGCTTCTGGCTTTAATACCCGGTCTGAGGTGCACTGTGAGCACACCAAAGGAAGGACAGCGGCTTCTGAAGGGCTGTCAGGAGCAAGCACAGGTGGTGCAGAGCAGCCCGAGTGCCTGCTCGGAGCTGGGCTGTGGCAGGAGGCGAGCAGAGTGGGAAGGGATGGGATGCAGAGAGCACCTCGACTGTGTCTGGAGCACTGCTCGCCCACGAAACGGGAAGCCCAGAGCTGTGGCAGCATGGAATGTCTATGTGGGCTGGAAAAGGGTCCTGCAAACCGTGCCGGAGCTCCACGCTGACTCTGCTCTCCTGACTGAAGCTTGCTCCTTCAAACCCAGCACAGGGTGAGCTCCATCACGGGGATGTAGACATGCCCTGTGTGTCCTCTTAGAAACCTCGGGAGCTTTCCCATCCCTCCCGAAAGCTGTTTTGAAAGGACTTCTCAACAGTTAACCCTGCGAATGAATAAATCATAATTATGATTCAAATAATCCCGGGAATGAATAATTCATTGTAATAATTGAAAAAGAAATTTCAGCAAGAAGCATCCTACTGTTACAAAGGCAAACATCGATTCTTTTTTCAAAGAATAGGTATATTCTCCTGCAAAGTCTTTTTCATCTGGCTGCCATACCCTAATTATGTATCATATGAAACAAAAATGTGCTTCCTTGTGTCACAGCCATCTCCCTATAAATGAAAAAAATATGCTTTCTCTTGCAACAGCCGTCTTCAATGCTAATGAGTGAGAAAGGAAAGGGGATTAAGTGACATTTAAACCATATTCACCTCCTTCCTGAGAACAGAGCCAAAGAAAGCAGCCACAGTCAGCTGGTCAAAATGTCCAGAGCCTGAACCAGGAATTGCCAGCTAGTTAGGAGGGACTGGGAGGAGCGGTAAAAAGGGGAATGTTTTCCTCTAGATCCGTGCTGCTAAGAGATGGTGTAGGCTAAGCACATGGCTTGCAGCCAGCAAAGGCATCAGATGCTACGATGATAAAAGCCTGGTTAATAACATTTAGCATCGGCAAAGGGCTTTCAAGGGAAAGACAGACTTTTGTCCTGGGAAGGATGGAAGCGGAATCACCTGTTAGCCCCATTTTCAGGTTGTTTCCGGAGAAAGTACAGTGTCGTGAGTTTCTCTGCGCTTTCAGATGCCGAGCGTGACAGGGACGGAGCAAGCCACAGGTTTCTAAAACTAAAAAGAGCTGGTAGTCAGATTGCTTGTGAAACGCAGATTCTGATTCTAGGGAGACTTAGTGCTGACTGTGTGGTGGTGGGCAAAAAAAAATGAGCAAGCTCACGTGTTTGGTATGTGGGAAAAGAGGCAAACTCCATCCACCCCAAATGAGGAGAGAAACCGCATTTACCTGTGTTTTTCCCTGGCTGCACTGTTTACCGTGACAGGTTGTCCCCATCTGTGGATGGTCCGATGCCACCGTCGTGCTTGCATCATGGCAATGACATTTATAAATGGAGGTCCGCGAGCCACAGGCATGGAGTGACTGGCTCAAGGTCAACTCCAGCCTGCGGCAGGGACGGGAACAGCACCGAGGTCAGCCCGGTCCCACGGCTGAGCTCTGAGCCCTGCCCGGAGCCGGCGGCGTTGGACAGCCCCCGGCAGGGGTTTGGCCGAAGGGACGACGGCAGCATTCCAGAGGGGAGAGGTGGGCGAAAGAAGGGCGGCGGCGGTGCCGCCCTTTGGACCAGCTGTTGCGAATCTCCTGGGCGGAGAGCTGATCCCGCAGTGGCTTTCCCCCGGGGGTCTCCCTCCAAAAGCCGGCGCGCCTGGGCTGGGGCTGCTGCGTCCTCCGCGGCGGGGGGAGAGGTGGGGTGAGCATCCCTCGTCGGCGGGTGCGCGCATCCGTCTGTAGCTGAGCGTGTCGGCGCTGGCGCGGCGTGCGTGTCTCTGTGTCTCTGTCTCCGTGCGTGTGTGTGCGTGTGCCCCTCTCCCCGTGTGTAACCCTGCGCGTGTGTGCTCGTACACCTCCCTCTCCCCGCTCTCTCCCGCGTGTCTCCGTGTGTGTGCGTGTCTCTGTGTGAGCGCGGGGAGCGCAGCGCGGAGCCG